>SZWC01020136.1:5960-23171 GCA_023375785.1 Penium margaritaceum
ATTGATGGCATTGATGCCATTGATGCCATTGATGCCATCGATGCCATTGATGCCATTGATGCCATTGATGCCATTGATGCCATTGATTCCATTGGTGCCATTGATGCCATTGATGCCATTGATGCCATTGATGCCATTGATGCCATTGGTGCCATTGATGCCATTGATGCCATTGGTGCCATTGATGCCATTGATGCTACTGATGCTATGCATATACGGGGCAATGATAGTGTAGTAACTCTAAGTGTAGGGCATGAAAGCCGTTTGCGTTATTCAAACGTTGCTACCATTGATGTAGCTATGATGAAAAAGGTGATGCGGTGACGATACGTAGTGCGACAGATGTCGTTGCTGTCGACGCTGTTTCAGCTACTAGAGGTAGCAGTGGCACTCCGAGACCGGGATATGAGTCCGTTTCCGATGATCAGTCACTGCTGCTACTGCCACTGTAGTCACAAAGACAATGTAATGAAAGTAGGCAGTGGATCAGATTTTGCTGCTCCCGATGTTGCCATGGTTGTGAGAAGAAGGAGTGATACCGTGATGGGGGTCCAAGAATGGTCCAAGTTCTAGGAGTTAGGGATTGTGGGAGGGATGGTACCTCCTTGTTCTGATACCAGTATCTATTCTCCATAGCATGTGTAGCATGGAATGTAGGAAGGAGAGTGTGCGAGATCTCCACAGGACATATGCCATGGATCAAAGCACTGGGTACTTGGCTCTACCGTACTGATCCTTGTATTTGTTCAGAATAGTTGCTTTTCATTCTCCCACATTCACCAGCTTAATTATGGGCTGTTTAGGCGAATCCCTCTTCTAATCATAAAGTTTTCACTCCGATACACACAAAATTCCTGAAGCTTCTATGGAGAGCTCAAATCTGATGATGGCAGCATGCACGCCAACAGTTTTGTGCACTCGGACGTGTCGACGATCGCACCGCTGACACGTCAGAGTGCTTGAACAAACAAAATCGACAACGTGAATCGTCAAGGCAATTTCAGAGGCGAGCCTGGAGTACAAAGGGGGATGAAGAGGACAACAGGCGAATTAAAACATCAGATGGGAAAACGGGGACGTCATGGGAGAGTCAACACCTGTATAATCTGAGGCCGAAAACATGGCAAATTCAAAGATCACATGATTCGTTAAAAATGAAAGTGAACAAATAGAAGGATCGCTATGATTTTCAGGAGTTTGTACAAGTGGGTACCAGGAGTGAGAGCAAAGCTGGTGAAAGTGACTCTCGGTTGTTTGTGATGCTCGCCTTGATCATGCCACCACCCAAGGTTCAATTCTGACTGCTCGGTGTACATTGAGGACGGCTATTGGCATGGCATAGAGAAAACATGGCTAGGTGACACCCAAAGGATTGGCACCCAGTTGGTAGAATGTTACAGCCCCAGAATCCAACAAAAAACTTGGACCTAGCTCTGGCATCCTAAATTGTCAAAGGGCAAGAGCTCCCAATGAGAAAACCCAACAGTTGGAATCAAATGGATCATGTGGCCACGGGCCACATATTGAATGTGTTTTTCTGCTGCTAGCAGATGGCACGAGCTCCATCCCAAATGGCTCCCATATTGTAGGGTTTGGCTCCAGTGCAGTCACAACATTCAATTTTCTGTGCAAGTATGGAGTAGTGTGCATGTGGAGCAAGACAAGAGGACATACAATGTGTGATGGGCCATCAACTCTGACCATAAACATCAACAGAGACGTGCCTTGGTCACCTCCTATTGAAGCAGATGAGGATACGTAGTACATTGTTGAAGCTGTTTTGGGACACCATCTCATTGGAAAGATTACAGAGTGTCTGGCCAAGTGGTAGGGCTACAACGCTTTGCGTAAATGCAGGGAGCTCTGTGACAATTCATCGGGATGTCTAGAATCAAATTAACAACGAATTCAGCCAGCATTGACCCTTGCATGGCAACACACCAGGACGTTACGGCAACAAGGGAGAGTGGGGTTATGTTGCTGACGTGCTCGAGTCCACGTGGGCATTTTTTTCATTGCATTCGTGGCCCACCGCGCATTGGCCTCAAGGATTTTAACGCTCACTGGTTGAGGGCATCTTGGCCACCTATCCCAGCCTTTGGTATTCAATTCCAGAAAGTCATGAAACTTTTCAAAAGGGTTGACACAACAATCATGAACTATATCAAGTTTTTGTTGATTTTTGTTAAAATTCTCCATGTCATGGGAATTCCATAAAACCGCACCTCTATGTTGTTAAAAAACTCTTAATTTCTGGTGGTGTTTCTCAAAGCGGCTGTCCATAATGCAGTGTCACACACGTCAATAGGCTCAAGCACCCAAGATCCTTCGTGTCCCTCATTCACTTTTTTTTTGTGACAATGTATGTGCTCAAGTTTTCAGACACCTGTCATCGATGTACTCCTTGTGCCAACTACATGTTATCCAATTATTCCAAATCCTCTAACCGTCTTCTGATCCTTACCTTGTCCTTGCATACCATCCATGTTCTTCTTGACACAACAGCTAACATACTATATTTTGCAAACAACATCAAAAGAACTGAAATCGGAAGAATGGAGGTGGAATGGAGATGAATTTGAAATGTGGAGATGGATCGGAAATGGATGTACACATGGGGTGTGTGGAAATGTTTCGTCCAAGATGATCACGAGTTCCTAAACTCCACAAGTAGGAATTTCTTTCAGTAGGTTTATGGTCCACAGGACATCGGCCTCATGATTTTTCCGCTAATTGGCCGAGGAAATTTTGGTCACTTGCCCCGTCCTGTGGTGTTCCTTCCCTGAAGGTTCTGAAACATTTGACCACATTTTAGAATGGTTGACAGACATGTCGCAAACCATATCGAAAATTCAATGGTTTGACTTCTTGACCGTGTTGGACTTTCATGAAGACGTGGCTCGAAGTTCTAAAAAATCCCTGACTTCTCGGTGAAGTTCCTTGAAACAACTCCCCACAAAATGTGTCCCACGCATCGCTTAACTTGAGCATTCAAGATCCAACACATGCCTTATTCTGTTTCTTGCTAGTGTAGATATGTGCTCAACATATCTGACAGTTGTCATTGAAATACAATTGCTGCTATTCAGAAGTTATTTAATTATCTCAAATCCTTGAATCTTCTTCTGCTTTATTCCTCATCCGTGTGAACCATCTTCATTCCACTTGGTGTAGCACTTGGTATCAGATCGTGGTGGCAGTGGAAGAGCAGCCTACGAACTAACTACCAGGCAATAACCTTGCACGAGTCTTCAGCATACATCCTCCATCCAGAAGCTCAAAACATTTGCGACGACGACAATGAATGCATAAAGCGCACCTGACAAAGAGCAAAAATAACCGGCAAAGAACTTGGAAATGGAGGACTAGAAACACAGAGGTAACAATGCTCTCCAGGCAAACCAAGAAGCAGTGGCAACCTTCGTGGTGAATGACGTAGCACGAACGATCCCGATGGCCAATCGGGTGATGGATCCCTTGGGCTTGGTGGACCCTTCGCCTTTGCCGTTGCTTGTTCAGAACACACCTGACATAATGGGAGGCATTGGATGACAGGCTTGCATTGATGAAGAATTATACCAAAAGCTGTCGGGACTTGAGATCCTCAATGTCCACCTCATACAGGAACTGAAGTTGGCAATGGGGGAGCTTCAAAACACGCATTTATGGGGAGTAGTGTTCACCTAGAGGAATAATAAAGTCTCGAGCAAGCTCCAATTTTGACCGGTACTTCCTGAGCTATTCCATCTTGTGAAATCTAATGGACTGATGGTTTGGATGTGGCTGAAGATTTTGGAGGTGTACTTCACCCGAGTGGGATCACCAACAATAGAGATGAATTTGACCTTGTGCCCTTTGTTTTGCATAGCACGGCTTCAATTCGGTGGTCTTATCTGAAGACAATCCGCTGGCAGCAGGAGACCAACAAAGCTGGATCAATGAATTGCGACCACTCTCAAATTGTTGACCATAAGCGTCCTACCTCTTGAATGGATCAATTGGCCTGACTCCATCAAAAGGCTCAATTGAATTCATGCACACCAAACTCACATGCTTTGAGAAAATGGAAAAGAAACAAGATACACGGAAGATAATCTAACGATTGTACCAGCAACCCAGTGTGGCAGAGTACACCTGTCGCTTTTGCAAAATCATCACTTGCTCTGACCTTGCCCCCAACGAACTCTGTTTCTACTACAAGAACGGTCTCAAGTACGGCATCTGGTTAGCAATCGCCATTTTTTGCAACCCAAGATGACCTTCTGTAAATGATTGTAGTACTTGATCGTATCAACAATGTCAACAACAATGTTTGGATGGAGGAATCAAATGGCTGGCAACCCCACGACCACGATCCATATCGTTGGGACGGAAATTCATTGTTAACAAAAGCCTCGTATCTGGTAGAGATAGACATCGTCGATCAAGGCTATCAACAGCTGTGCCAAACTTGTGAAACGTTGGGGTATATCTCACTTGATAATGAAAAACAACACCAGCAAGCCAAAAAGGTGGGGGTTCAAAGAGAAAAAGAGGCATCCGAAAATGGCAAGGAAAAGGAGTACACACCGGACCTCTTGTCTAGTCACAAAACTTTGTACCAAACGATCACTCATCTGAATGGCTCACATTGGCACATACCAGGATTCCTTAGATTGGAAAGTTCAACGAGGGGTACGAGGATGACCAACTGGTGATACGAGCACAAGTACAACAGAGGTGTTGTAAAAGTGGTATGATGGTACTAGCTCTACCGGGTGTAGGGACTTCTTACAGGTTTGTCAGCAGCGACGTGGTTCGGACACTATGTTTGAACGCATAACCAGGGATTTTTGAGGGAAAAATAGCCCACAAATGACTGAAGTTCCATCGACTTTGTGAACCACTTTGAATGCAAATTGGATATCCGTATGACGTGACATCTAATAATACTTACCCACAACGCGACCACAAAATCATCCTCATGCAAGATTTCCTACACCAGTGTAATCCGAGGATAGAGTGGAGAAACAACACACATGTTAGCAACAAGGGCAAGAAATAAAACGTGCCTTTGATTAAGCAACCCACGATGCAGCAATGGTTAGAGGAAGCAATAAAGGAGGAAGCATCAAAGAAAGTTACAACAGCCATAAAACGACATACACAACTGACATCACTGGACATGGCCAAGTGATGTCTACAACATGGAGGACAAGCATGGCTAGTTGACAAGATGAAAACAACAGGTGCGATACCATTAGTCTCATCAGCCTTCAGACTTGACAAGTTTGCAGCTATTTTGGAGGAGTTAACATCACCATCAAGTAGTTTGAAGAGGTTTTCCCCGAAAAATTTTCTTGAGAGTTACCTCTGTAATCCAGCTCATATGTTAGATAGACCTCAAGCCAGGCAGTAGACCGACGATCGAGGGAACTTGTTGGATGAGCGGCTATGAGCTGACCAAACTAGAAAACCAGCTGGAGAAAATGCTCAGCTATGGATTCGTCAGGCCATTCCCATCATCCTACGCCGCACCTACACATTTTGTGATGAAGAAGACCGGTGTGACACGGATGTGTGTAGACTACGGGATGTTGAAAGAGATTACCATCAAGAACCATTACCCCCTTCTGCCAGTAGACAAAGATTTTGACCATCTCCTTGAGATAATAAACTTCATCAAGATCGGCTTATGGAGCGGCTATTGTCAGATCCACGTATCTGATAAGGACATTGAGAACATGATGTTCTGCACCTGATACGAGCACTTTGAGCATAAAAGTACATCAATCGAATTCACAAAGGGCCAAGTAGCTTGGATACCCGCACCGCACGCACTATTAAGCTGGCGTACCCACGGCTTGAAAATTTGGCACGGCATACCCGGCGTACCAAAGAAAAGAAACAGGATACCCATGAATATTATGTCTAATCATGGTGTACCCAGACCTCTAAAATCAGCAGTGGCATGCAGGCGTGCCATTCCTTTCTTTAAAAAGCAGGTATGCTGTGCATAGTTTTCATTCTTGCTTTGCATTAACAGAATCATGTACGGTTTATTTGGGAATCATGACATCATCGTTACAAAGAATTCCACAGGTTCGGGTCTTGGACTGGTTTCATTGAGTTCTCACCTTCTTAACTTTGTAATAATGTTGTCTAAACATTTGTGGTGTACAATTTTGCTGTCATCTTGAAGGGGGGTAATCGTCTTCTCATGCAAGTATGACAAAATATTGCGTACTTGTTGTCAGTGCTCTGTAGGAGGGTCGTGTTTGTCTGAGCACGAATAATAATCTACTTTGTGTATGGGTACACCATTGTTAAATTTTCACCTTGCGGTACACCGTTCCTTAAACACCGGAATTGGGTATGCCATTCTAATCTTGCTAGACACTGGATACGCGATGCCAATTTTGAAGTGGTATGGGCATGCCATTCCAAAATGAGTAGGTGCCGATACAACAGCTTAAAATTTGGATATGGTAGGTATCTAGTTGCTCCGTCCATCGACAAATGCCCCGGAAAAAAGTTATGGTGGCTGTGGACAATTCTTTTCAGCCGTACCTCTTCGATTTTGTTGTTGTACATCTCAATGATGTCTTGTTGTATAGCCGCACCCCAAAGGTGCACAATTGGCATCTTTAGAGGGGTTTTACACCTCAGATACCCATGCGACTGAAGGTTTGTAGTTGCCATACCCACGAGTTGAAACATCATAATCCCACATCCGACTTTTAATGAGCATACAATGTCCAGCTTGCTCGCAATCCTTGATTAGGGACGTGCGTCTCTGATCAACGATGGCAGATCATGGGCACTCAATCATGACTCTCACTCCTTCGCGTGATCGCCAGTAACCGACCACCCCTCATTGCTTTTTTTTTTGGGCACGCAAATCCACATTACAATTAAGGATTTTCAACGTTTGTGCCTGTGGAGCCTGGAAAAAAAGATCTTGTATTACGATGGGGGTTTTAACTTGAAAAAAAGAAAAATAAAAGGGGTGGTTGCTCAACCATGATCAAGCAAAAACAATTCATCTTCGTAATACTAAGCTTTCCACCACAAGTAAGTTTCCTTGTTTTTCAGACACACTACTTGCAAACACTACCCCAAATTTCATTATGGGTTCAAGATCTAAGTTTCACACAGGCACCTCCTGGGCTTGTGGTATCAAGATACAATATGTTCCCTTTCAATGCATGGGGAGTCTCTGATCCCCCATGCAAACCCAACAAAAACAACTCCTAAAACATTCATGAACCGTTTGTAAGCGGGGTCTGTGAGTGTTTGATGGAGTTAATGACATCAGGACTCCGATGCACCCTGCTTGCAACGTCAGCAATGCAATCACGTCACTTTTTTTCTTGATGCATTATTGATTTTCTATGTCATCCTTAAAGAGTGAACTATTGGATATGGAGTTGTTCACCACAAATTTGTGCATACAGAAAATTCATTGAGCATTTTTTGGGTACGGGGTTGAAACCATGTTTCTAGAAATTCTCGGAGATCTTATAAGGAGAGAAGTTATATAAAAAAACTCAAAGTATGACTTTGGTTGCCGTTTGATTGAGTTTTTTGACTACATCATTAGCGGCGGATGGATTACCATGGACCCCAAGAAAGTGGATACATGAATTGATTGGCCGACGCCGACCAACATCTGGGACACCCATGTTCTTAAGGATTGTGCAGCTACTGTCATTGATTTGTAAAGGACAACACGGGAGTTCCAGTGCCTTTGTCAGACTTCGCTCGTAAAACTAACAAGAGCAGTTGGAGAGACGTCAAACAAGACGCGTTTAACCCTTTGAGGACAAATCTGATGTGAAAAAAAGCCCTACAGTTGGCGAAGAAAAACCAATGGCATACATGTAGAGAAGATTACGCGGACTGGAATTGAGCTACTTGGTGTACGAGAATAATGGTGGCCGTACATTACCAGTTATGTGTCATCCGCACTGACCACCACGCACTAAAAAAAACTAAGACAACTGAATCTAAGTGGTCGTCAAACTTGATGGATGGATCAAACTTGATGGATGAATTGGTCAAAATTAGACTACAACATTGATTACCGACCTAGAAAAGGAATCCACTGGATGCTCTTTGTTGATGACCAGACTTGATGGCCGAGGTCAACACGTTGCTCGTCAAAAGAGACCTGCACCTTGTGAGGTTGTTCGTGAAGGGTTACGGGGAATTCGACAAGTATGAAAAGATCAAATTCTGGTTCAACAGCCCCTACTAGCAATGATGATTCACTCGCCAAGTCACCATGCCACCAAATGAGGAGCTACAGAGGATGCTATTGGAGGATTCCACCAAAACGGTCCAAGTGGACACTTTGGTGAGGACAAGACAATTAACAAGCTAGGAATATACTATTGGTAAGACGACGTACAGACAGGCGTGCTAGCATTTTGTAAATTGCACGACACCTATCAATGGAAGAAAACGTTTTTTTACAAGGCCACCAGGATTGCTCCAACCTCTCCCTATTCCATTAGAGCCATGGATAGACATCGGCATGGATCCCATAACAGTACTTCCCACCACTTTGGAGGGATATGAAACCACCCTTGTAGTGGAAGAGAGATTTTTCAACATGTCACACTTTATCCTGACACTAACCACCATCACTGCTGAGGAAAAAACATGGATTTTTCTAAATCATATCATGCGGTTGCACGGAACGTCACATACCATCATTAGCGACAAAGACAGATGCTCACTAGTTGTTTTTGGTGAGAACTGGTGACAGGTTACAGTAGTCGGATCCAGTTGTCAACAACGTTCCTTCCTCGAACAAATGGCCGGACCGAGCAAAATAACGAGACGCTCAAACATCTTCTCTACACTTTATGCAAGCTCCATAGAACTCACTGAGTGGCAAAACTACCGACCGCCAAACTCGCATAAAACTCAATCATTTCCACCACAACAAGTAAGGTTTCTTTCAAAGTTGTCTACGACAAACCTCCCGTCACATTCGTAAGACTACAGAGCCAAGGCAATACTCTTGTAGTTGAACACCATCGCCATGACTTCTCCAAAACCTAGGAAGAAACACGGCAGTCCCCTTGCAAAGATGCATGCAGCAATGAAATGAGCAACGGACCGACATTGTAGCAAAGACATTTTGGGCACTGGCAATGGCATCCTACTTAGCCTGTTAATATCAAACTACGTAAACAAGAATTTGTAAATCTGAAGCTTTGATTATTGGAACCTTTTGAGGTCAAGATAATACAAACCCAAGTCATTGCTCAAGTTCTCCTACTGGACAACATGCTGATTCACCCGGTTATCCATTTCAACAAGCTCAAGTTCTAGTAGCACCCCAACGAGAGATTTCCTTGGAGATATGTTACTCCTCCACCTCCAATTCAAGTGGAAATGATCAAGGGTGTCCTTGGAAACAAGCACTGTGGCAAGACAACCGAGCATCTTATCAAGTGGTACAGCTACAAGGCTGCACAATAGCTGGGAGCCCTATGAAATTCTCCACAATGTTGATCATCTAATTGATGGCTACTACATGCATCGTCGGTCCATGTATACTAACGTGTTGAGACGTTGTGACTAGGGGGGGGGGGCATTTTATCCCAGACGTACATGAGTCCCTAACTCCTATGAGAGGGTTTTTCTTTCATTAAATGTATGACACATCATGCGCTCGCCTCAAGAGTTTTATGCCAATCGGCCGAGGACATTTTGGCCACTTGCACCGACCCTTGATGCTACGTTCTCCAAGGTTCTGACACATTCAACCACGTTCTAGAATGGTCAATAGAACTTTCACAAACCGTATCAACATTTTGATAGTGTTCAATTGACTTCTCAATGGTGTTAGAATAGAATGAAGACACTCCTCCATATACTCTTCCCCCCCTCCCTTGACGTCTTGGTGGAGTCTCACCAAGTGACTAGTCACGGCACAATGTCGCACATGTCGCAAAACGCAAGCACCCAAGACCAAACATATGCCTCAATTTGTTTTCCGCTATTGTATCTATGCACTCGATATGTCCGAAACTTGTCATCCAAGTACATGTACTGCTAAATACAAGTTATCCGATAGCCCCTATTTGCCAAACCATCTTCTACTCCAAACCTCATCCCAACAAATCATTCATGTTGTTACGTCCGTGACGTACACGAGTCTTGAAACTTTGAGAGTGAGTATCTATGTCCTTGCATTCACGACCCACTGTTGGTCGACCACAATACTTTTATGCTGTTTGGCTAAGGGCATTTTGGCCACTTGCCCCAACCTCCGATGACCCGCTTCTGAAGCTTCTTACACATGCAACCACTTTTGAGAAGGATTGACAGGAGTATCACAAACCACATCAATGTTTTAACACTGTTTGGACGACTTCTTCACAGCCCTAGACCTGTGTAAAACTACACCTTGATACTCTTGAAATCCCTTGACTTCTCAGTGGAGTTTCTTGCAGCAATCAGTCACGATGCAGCGTCACATGTGTCGCTCAACTCGAGCACCCAAAACCCAATACATGCCTCGTTGTGCTTCTTGTTATAATACATATCCGCTTGACATGTTCGACACTCAACATCAAATTACACTTACTACTAAAACACAAGCTATGCAATTGTCCCAATTTCTTGAATCATCGTCTGCTCCATACCTCAACCCTGTGAGCCATCCATGTTCCGCTCGGCACAACACTTGATGTCAGAGGGCAACGGCATTTTAGGGATAGCCGACGCATTAACTACCCTGCTGCTCATTCAATTTGATGTCTAGTGTTTTTAGAGTTCCATTTTCCTTACTTTTGACCAGTGTTTAACATGTTTTGTGTTTTGTTAGATATGACCTGCAATGACTTGGTTGTCCTTTGATTTCGACAGCAGGACTAGTTCACAATCTTGTGCACTATGATTTCAACATTCTCATTCTGTTGGTGAACGTGCCGACCTCGTGACATTGACCGGACACAGTTGCGGCATGTCAGATTCTGGCCAATGGCATGAGAACGCACTTGACCCCACAGATTCTGGCAAGAATCTCTGCGGTCAAGTGCGCACCGACGACCAGTTGGCGTGTGGTCCAGTGCAACAGAAACTGTGGCAAGTTAAACAAGTTTTATGCGATGTGTACATGGATTACAAAGGAAAATATAATGGCAAAAGAGTTTACGAAAGGTGAAGTAATGCAAATGTTTGATGCATCCTGATAAACAGATGAGAAAAAAGAAAAAAATCGAACAATAACGATGAGATTCAATATATTGGTAAAGAATTAGATTTAGATATGATGAATGATTTGCGGATAAGATTGCGTAAGGTGCCTAATTCAACCCTTCCTTTGACACAGGGTCCTCTCTCCCTTTCATCACCTATCTGCAATTCTGTGATAGATTCCCTTGTAAGAGAGAGGCCTATAGTCAAGGCGCCATACTAATGGATTCTTGTCTATCACATGGTGATTGCATTACTGGTAAAACCCTATTGAACTGGAAAAAAAACATGGCGTACCTCATATGCAAATAGTTGCAGTGAATACTGTGACAATGATTATGTGGTTACGGAGTGGCTGGATGAAATGCCTGAATATTTTATTGCTACAACCCAAAATCAACAAACCACACCTACGTCCTTGGTGCATCTGCTCATCCACATCATCTGCATGATGTAGCAGCTAATTCCGGATTGGTTTGGCGGAAGAAATTTCTACAATGCACAGTTGGTGAAAAGGCCCCTGTTACGAAGAAAACCACGAAGTGCTCTTAAAAAACATTATGTTTACCTATCGTGGCCGGTGAATTGACATATCTACCAGGTGAAAATTGTGATAGCGGGTACTGACATTGATGTTGTTCGGCCACAGCATAGAGTGGGCATCAGATTGTGTGCTCACCATTTTCCTTTCATGTGCTATCAAAACAGGCTCCTGCCCTTGTCGTGATTTTTCCACGTCAGTCAGCATCACTATGTTTCACAAGACAAGGAGATCCGTTACATTTGCCCATGATTTATCTAGGTTCCATTTCATCCATGCCATGTTTTGAGATGAATGGGTTTGTAGCCAACATTAGACAATGGGAGTGGGGCCAACTGTAAGATAGATTTTGACCTTAATCATATTATCTTGAAACCGTTCTATGACCATTTTGGATCTGCATGTATGCAATGCGTATGTTTGATTACAAAAAAACTTGGATGTTTATGGTACCAAATCATAGGTTGAATGCAAGAACAATAGTCTATTCTGAGTTTTCATGTCGAGAATTTAAAATGGCACATATCAGAGTGTTATGGTTGTATTTCTTTCAGATTTTTTTTAGGTTTTTTTTTTTGGGTACAAGAAATGGTGACCATTGCATCTATTTTCTATGCTGAATTGTTTTCTTCCTTTGCAATGTACTTACAACATACGCGTTGTGTTTGTTATTGGGAGAGTCATCATACACCCACAGAAAAATTGATTTAGCTAGGATGCCCTTGTTTTGTACAAAACTAAACAGATTTCCAAACGTGCAACTGTACCCAAAAAAATTCCTAGTCATAGAAAATGTATTAAATATTAGAAAAAATGCAGTATGTGTGCCGCATGACATAAAGCATTGAAATGCTGACGATGTTGTTTTACAAACAATCACAAAGCCCTCCATTGAGGTGTTTGAGACTCTTTGGCCACATCATTGGCTGCATGTGGATCACCCTGGACCCACGTAATGTGGATGCAGTCGTTAAGAAGGCGATGCCGACCAACATTTGGAGCATAAATGTGATTTTGGGGTTTTGCAAGTACTACCATATGTTTGCAAAGGACTACAATTGAATTTCAGTGCTTCTCTCTGATCTCAGTCATAAAACTACCAAATGGTTTGGGGGGGGGGGGGGGGGGGGCAACAAACAATAAGCGTGTAACTCTTTCAGAAGCGCTTTAATCTTGACACCAACCATACAACTGGCAGATTCAACAGTGGGCTACGTCGTGGCCACTAACGCATGCGATCGAGCAAGATGATTGTGCTGGAGAAAAACTGATTGTGTACATGTCACAGTGAATACTTGGATCTGAACTCAACCATGCACTGCATGAATATGAGATTCTCATAGTTGTGCACGCATTCAAGATGTAGCGGCATGATGTAGAATGTTGATGATGCATTGTCCACACCGACCACCACGCTCTCAATTTTTTAAGACTCAGCCAAAACTGAGCTATCAACAAACTTGATGGCTCGAGTCAAACTTTGACGACAACATCAAATACGGACATTAAAAAAATGAATCCAGCAAATGCTTTGAGTCAACATCCAGAATTGATGGCCGAGATCAACACTGTGCTCGTTGAACGAGATCCGTACCTGGCTAGGCTATATGCAAATGGTTACAAGGAGTGCAATGAGTACAACCAAATCAATATCTAGTGGGAAGACCTCTACTGGCAACAGTGATTCACTCACCAAGTTGTTGTTCCACCAAACAAAGAAGTACAGATGCGATTGGAGGAATGCTACGATACCGGTCCAGGTGGACACTGCGGCGAGGACAAGATGCTAAAGAAACTGGTAAAATGTTATTGGTGGGACCAGATGGAGACCAACATGGTGGCATTTTGTGAACCGTACAACACCTATCAATGGCAAAAATCTCGTCGTACAAGACCACAAGGACTGCTCCAGCCACTTTATGTTCCGATGGGGTCGTTGGTCGACACCTGTACGTTCTTTGTGATAGCGTTGTGTGTCAACCTGGAGGTATATGGAGCCATGCTCGTGGTGGTGGACAGATTCTCTAAGGTGTTGCACTTTATCCCAATGAAAAACACCATCACAACAGAGGGAAAAGCACGCCTATTCCTAAACCAGACTATACGGCCACACTGTGTGTCACGTACCATGATCTGTGACAGAGACGACCACTACACTATCCATTTTTGTTTGAACCGATAAGGCCTTGTGGAAGTAAGATCTATCTATCTATGGCGTTCCAATCTCAAATATACGGGAAAACAAAGGGGACTAATGAGGCCCTCGAACAACTCCTCTGCACTTCATACAAGCCGCGTGACATTGTTTGGACAGCATAACTACAGTCCGTCAAACTCACATACAACTCCACAACTTCTATCGCAATGGGTGAAGTCCTGTTCAAAGTGCTTTACGGCAAGTTTCCCGCTGTATCGGCATAACTTCAAAGCCAGATTAACATTATTGGTTTGAAACTCACTGACCACAGTTCTCTAGCATTTGGGAGGAAACACACTAGACTCTTGCTAAGATACAAGCAGCCATGAAGCAAGCAGTGGAATGACATAGTAGCCATGACGTGTTCAGCAATGGCGATTGCATCCTCCTCCATACCACATGTATCAAACTCTATGGCCATGACTTTGCAAAGCACAAGCCTTGGTGGTTGGACCAGTTTGAGATTGAGTGAACGCAAACTCTTGTTGTCGCTCGACTTTGCCTACCAGACAGCATGGCGATGCACCCCATATTCCACATCAGCAAGCTCAAGCACTACCGACCCATGTGAGAACTTTCCCGGCTGAGACATCGCTCCCCCACCTCCCATCCTTGGACATCAATGCCATGGGAAATCAACTGAGTATCTGGTCAACTGGCACGGCTATGAAATTGCACAAAATAACTAAGGTCTCTAATGTATTTTGAAATTTCAATCATCTGATTAGTGGCTACTATTGGCATCACCGGTCTACGTCTGCTAACGTGCTGGCACGCCCTGGCTAAAAGGGGAGTATTGTTACTTCCATGAAATACAGGAATCCCTAAACTCTGTGAGTGGATGTTTTTGTCCTTTCATTCATGGCCCACAGGGCGTGGACCTCAGGATGTTTCTGCCGCTTGGCCAAGGGCACTTTGGCCACCTGCCCCAACCTCTGGTGTTCCGTGTCTAAAGGTTTTGACACATTTGACCACTTCCCAGAAGGGTTGATAGAAGTGTCACAAACTGTATTGATGTTTTAATGCTTTTTGGTCAACTTCTTTATGGTGCAATACCTGTTTGATTTCTGCACCTCCATATTCTCAAAATACATCAACTTCTCGGCAGAGATTCTTGTAGCGGCCACCCACAAAGTGCCATCACACGAATTGCTCGACTTGAGCATCCAAGACCCAGCATACGACTCATCATACTTTACACTACTGTACATTATAGTTGCTCTTACACTCTTTAGCTAAGGGAGTATGGAGAGAGCAAGAGAGTGGGGAGATCCTCGTGAAAGACACACGTCATGTATGTGGAGGTTTGCGTTAGAAAAATAGACGAGGAAGTGTTGGGTGTGGGAGCGGGCGTATAAGATTCAGTGAGCACACACCCGCATCCACCATCACATTGAGCGAGCCTGCGCCACCACTTGGGGTTTGAGCCCGACCTCTCGGTATTGACCGAGGGCGGCTACTCACTGGTGTACGGCCAACGACTGACACGGTGGCCCCCTAAGGATCAGCACCCGGGTAATGTTGCAGCTCCCTTGAAACCCAAAAGCAAACAACATGATATAGGCCAAGGCAGTCAGAGTGTATGAAGCCTAGCCTCTCCCACATCCTAGAAAGATAGTCACAAGAAGAAAGTCAGTATCAAAAGGTTATTCTAGGGAGCATCGTCGGAAAGCTTGGTGGATTTCTGCCAAGACAGGTTTGGGCAACCACAACGGTCTCACGTGTCGACTCCACAGGCACAGCCATGATCATTTAATCTCCTGTACATGTGTGTGTGAGCATGTGTGGTGCAACAAGAGGGCATACCACCTGTGAGGGGCTAGAAATTGGAGAGAAATTCAACATGTATATGCCCTCGACATGTTTGACACTTGTCATCTAAGTACGCTTACTGCATTTCGGACTAATCACCCCTAAGTCATACACACCTTAATCAGTGCACACATCATTTCACAATACACAAGATATTACTAAGAAAATTCCTTAAACATCATTCCTTAACAATAGAAGGTAGCAAGAAACCTCCTTCCAAGACATTTTCTAGCGTTTCCATTCACACTTCACATAGAGTCATCTCACCATGATTCTTCTTTCCAAGAAGTTTCATACAGTTACGTGAGGTGTATCTACACAAATAACATAACTAGTCAATACTTTTGTACAAGGCTTATGTCATTATTTGTAAGTAATGACAAATTGTTTCAAACAAGGTTTGAAACATTCTTATGGAGAGGAAATGCAAGATCCAGAAATTTACATAGACAAAACAAACCATACATTTTTCTCACTTCTGTTAACCATGAATCGTATTTCTAGAAACTTAACGTCTGGAAATTCTTAATCTACCTGCTTTTGGATTTTTTCAGGCGTCCTAGGCTCCGGATTACTTAGTTTCACATTGTAAAGTTTGCATCTAGGACAGACCAAGAATAGCCATATCTACAGTCCTGTTTTCCAGGTTCACTCCGTTCCCACCCTCCCCCGTCCCCCCCCCCCCTGACACCACAAATTGCACATGGGGAGTGCATGAGACGGTGCTCGCGTGTTCACAGGTGTATTCAAATCAGTGTAAACTTGTGTCTTTTTGTCACAAAAACTCCACGAAGGTTCTTTGATTGCACTTGTGTGGAAATCCATTCGACATGTACTCCGAGAAGTACACTTCCACGTGCACTTGCACTTATAGTGTGAGTGCACGTGGAAGTGCACTAAACTGGTGATGGGGGGGGAGGTGCTGATGATTGAGTGGTTTGCCATCAGAATACCGTTTGATGAAGGATTCCATAGAAATCTTCTGGCTGAAACGGACCGACGTATACCCGGTCAGTCCATTAGGTTCACCAAAAGCACTACTTATCGAGACACTATCATTGTCGATTGAAGTGTATCGACGGTTCACGAGCAATGCATATACCTGTGCACTTGTGTACATCTAGCCGTTCCTCATGCAATGTTTTTTGTCCACTTCCACCAACACTTGTCACATGCACTTCCCCACTGAGGGAGGAGGGGCTAGTTGGCACCGGAATTTGGAACCGGATCCCCCCTACCCGCACACCTGAAGTGTATGACGTGAGTGCATATGGAAGTGTTTTATCTCTAGTATCATGTCAAAGAAGATTGTACAGAGGTGCGATATAGGAACCTTCCTCGATATGTCATTGACATAACACAATAGTTCAAAGTGAAGCCGAATATTCCTGCGAACAGTCGTGCACCGTCTCGTACACTTCCCATGTACACTGTTGAATCTGGGTGGGGGGGGGGGGGGGGGGGG
>SZWC01020136.1:33046-49202 GCA_023375785.1 Penium margaritaceum
CCCCCCCCCCCCCCCCCCCCCCAAGTGAATCTTCTTGAACTTTCTGACAACCTCGACCACTCTCACGAATCCGAATTAGAAGTATCACAACCTTTTGGTTGACTTCTCGATGCATCGAGACAAATCTGGATTTATAGAGATGCATCTCGCATCTTCACCGTCGATTCTCAAAGTTTCCCGCTTTCTTGGCAAACCTTCTTGAATACGACCACTCACGACGCGACTCCGCACGCATCGCTCGACAATCGACCCAACGACCTTGACTATGCCTCATTCGTAATTCAACACTTGTATATACATTCGATCATTCTAACACTTATCATCAAAGTACACTTACCGCTAATTGTAAATTGCTCAAGTGTCCCATATTCTCAATCGTGTTCTGCCTCGCAACTTCTACCTATTTTCCATCTACACTCCATTTGGCATAAAGCTTGGCATTAGAGTGCAGTGGTACTGGAGAGGCATCATTCTACTTTACCCATCTAGAGGACTACCTCACATAAGCCATCAATGCATCTTGCATGTCAAGATTTTGCAGACTTTGTGACTACGACGTGAGGAGAGCGACCACAACCGACGACCAGTAGCGGGTCTTTGGCGACGACTTCGGCGATGGAGGAGAACCTACCGACGCACGTGAACCTTGAAGTGACAGCAAGTGTTGGCGTGGTAGGCTATGCGGCAGCCCGACCAAGCCCTGTGGCTTCGACGACCAATCCGGCCATGGACCCAACATCGGTAAACCAGCCGTCCCTACCAACAGACTCAACGACGACAGCGGGGCCAATAGGTGGCACTGAACGACAGGCGCGAATCAACGAGAAACTGGAAACCTCATCTCCGCTTAAGGGGATCAACAACCATCTAACAACTCAACGTCGTGATGGAGGCTCTTTGCAATACAAGCACATGAGGAGCGGTGCTCCTCGAGATAAATTCTCAACTCTCAAGCAAAAGAAAAAGTGTCTGGCTCCACCACAACCGTTCGACCCTGCAAACTCAAAGGGTCTGATGGTTTCGATGAGGCTGATGAGTTTAGAGGTGTACTTTACTGCTGCTAGGGTCAACGATGATCAAAAGAAATGTGACCTCGCGGCCTCGCTTTTGCGTGGCACGACGCTAAGTTGGTGGTCTGATCTACAGGCCATCCAACAGTAGCAGGAGAATAGCGGAGCATGATCAACGGCCAACGGCGCCCGTCCCATATCACCGACCATGGGCGTTCTACCCTTGGAGGAGATCAACCCACAATGGCAAGACGTGCTAACACCATCAACAGACTGGAACGAATCCTTGTGCGTGATGCTTGCATGTTTTGAATGAATGAACAAGAAATTTGACACAAGGTACAATCTCCAACGTCTCCATCAGCAGTCCAGCGTGGCAGAGTACACGCGTGGATTCCACGAGATCATCACCGAAGCAAATGTTGCCCCCAATGAACTCTGTTTTCACAACAACAACAGCCTCAAGCAAGATATTCGGTGAGCAATCGCCAATTTTGGCACCCAAAACGTCTTGTCATGGATGATTGCTGCAACGGAAAGGATCGACAACACCGAAGATAACGCTCGGATCCAGGAATCGTATGGCTGGCGACCTCCCAACAACAATTATCGTAGAAACAAAAGAATCTAGTCAGGGTACTCCTCGACTATGATGGAAGTGGACGCCGTCAACCGGAGAGAAACACAAACCTATTGTAAGTGTGGAAAACTTGGACACATTGCATGCAATTGTCGGAGCAAGAAACAAAAGGAGGGGGGAGTCGCAAAAAAAAACGTAAGGAAAAGGCAAAGGGCAGGTGTAAAAGCCGCAACTCTTGTCCGTGAGGAGCGATATGCGCCAAATGATCACTTTCCTAAATGGCCTTCGTCATTGCAGCAGATTTCTCAGATCACAAAGTTATACGAGAGGTATGAGGACAACCAATCAGCGATATCACTAAAAGTTCAGCCTCGAGGATGCAAGTGTCGCAGAACGATACTGGCACTATTGGATGGAGGAGCTTCACATAGCTTTGTGAGCAATGACATGGCTCACAAGCTGGGTTTGCAGATCAAACTACAGGTGTTTGAATGACAAACCGTTGACGCGAGAATGCAAATATGGAGACTGCGAGAATCACTATAACTACATGTGGGAGATCTGCAAAATGTAACGGTTTGGAGGTCTTGTCCGATGAGTGATTACAAAATCATCCTCAGACGAGATTTCTTGTATCGGCACGGTTCGCAGGTCAACTGGAATAATGACGTCTACGTGGGAATCGATGGCACCAAACGACAACTTCCACGCATGGGGAAAAAGCCGACAATGGAAACAACAGAGGTGAAAGCAACAGAGGAAGCCGTGGTAGCCAAAAAGCAACTACCTGTGGAGCTGATACCACTCAAATTGGCCAAGCAATGAATGCAACGAGGAGCTTGTACATCGCTCATACACCTCAAACCAATGGAGGAAACAGAAGTGGCAGCAACTAATTCATCATCTTCAATGGCCTCATCAGCCTCATCGGAATCCACAAAGTTCACGATGGTACTCGAAGAGTTTGCATCACTCATCCAGGACTTTGCAAACGTCTTCCCCGACAAACTCCCGAGAACCTTACCTCATCGACCAGACATCGACCATGGCATCAAACTTAAGCCGGGCAGAAGACCTACAATTCAAGGGGCCTAATAGGTGAGCAATCACAAGCTGAACAAACTCAGAAAACAACTCGACAAGATGCTCGGTCAGGGGTTCATCCTCCCATCCACATCAACGTACGACACACCAGTATTGTTTGTAAAAAATAAAACCGGTGAGATGCAGATGCGCGTGGACTATCGGGCACTGAAGAACCGCTACTCTCTTTCTCGAGCTGACAAACTTTTTGACCAACTTGAAGGGGCTCGAACTTTCAACAAAACAAACTTGCATAGCAGTTATCACCATGTACACGCGGTAGGCGCAACATTTGAGAAAACTGCATTTTGAACTCGCTACGGGCATTTTGAGCTCATGGTAATGCCATTTAGGCTGAGGAATGCCCTCGCAACATTCATGGCGGTAACGAACATCATTTTTTGACCATACCTTGACAATTGTTTTGTGGTGTACCTTGGCGGCATTCTGGTGCACAGCTGCATCCCGTAAGAGCACGATGGACATCTTTGAAAATTCCTTGGAGTTTTACAAAGAGATAACGTTTTCGGAAAACTCTCAATGTGTGACTTTGGTCTTCGTTCAATCGAGGTTTTTGGCCACGACAGCAATAGTGGATGGATCACCATGGAGGCAGCAGTGCTGATTGGCCGACATTGACCAACGTTCCAGAAGTTCCAATTTTCCTTGGCTTCTGCAATAACTACCAGTGCTTCATACAAGATTACGCCCGAGTGTCAGCGCCTCTTTCTGACCACATTAAAAAAGAAAACTAGTGGCGGTGGGGAGACAACAAACAAGAAGCTTTCGTTGCTTTGCAAAATGCTCTGACCTCGGCGCTTGTCCTACAATTGGCCGATCCAACGGTCGACTACATCATGGCTACACATACGTCAGATCAAGCCATCGGCGTAGTCCCCCTACAAGACCACAGCAATGACAAGCAACTGGTTGCCTACATGTCCTGAAAACTTCGAGGACCGGAACTCAACTACGCCATACACAAGAAAGAAATGTTAGTGGTCGTACATTAATTCAAGACATGGCGGTGTTACTTGGAGTGCCGCCGATGCATCTTGCACACCGACCACCTTGCGTTGAAATATCCAATAAAGCAGCCGAATCTCATTCAACTTCAAACTCGATGGATGGAGTTCCTTGTATCCGGGTTCGACTACGACATCGAGTACCGGCCAGGCAAAACCAACCCCGCGGATGCATTCAATTGCCGGCCAGATTCAATGGATGAGGTGGCAAGGCTACAGCTACAGCAAGACCCATATCTTGAGTGGCTGTTTGCATGAAGCTACGACCAGCACGACGGGTACAACAAGGCAGAATTCTGGTACGACGCACTGTGTTAGCGACAACGATTCACTCACCAAGTGGTCGTCCCTTGGAACAACAAACTTCCCTGTATGCTGTTCAAAGATTGCGACGACACAGGTCCAGGTGGACGCTTTGAAGTTGACAAGATGCTGAAGAAGCTGGCAAAAAACTACTCCTGGGACAACATGAAATTTGACAAATCATGCAACACATGTGAGCGACAGAAATCCTGTCACACGCGTCCACACCGACTTTTGCAACCACTTCCTATTCCAACAGAACCATGGGCCGGTAAATCCGTGGAATTTGTCACAGGATTGCCGGTCACACGCGAGGTATATGACGTAGTCTTCGTGGTCATCAACAGGTTTTCAAGAATGTCCCACTTCATCTCGACAACCACCATTGTCACCGCCAAAGGATTAGCGTGGCTATATCTAAAAAAAATCATGTGGCTACACGTCGTGTCAAGAACCATGACGAGCGATAGAGACGGTTGATTAACCAGCCGTTTTTGGTGCGTATTGATAGCTCGCTACGGCAACATAATTCAACTTTACATGGCATTTCATCCCCAAACCGACGAACAAACCAAGCGGACCAATCAAACACTTGAACAACTTCTTAGAACACTATACGCACCTCACGGCACGGATTGGGCACACAAACTCCCGATCGCCAAAATTGCGTATAATTCTACAGTTTCCACCGCAACAGGTTAAACTCCATTAGAAGTGGTGTAGGGAAAACTTCCTTCCACACTAGCCGGACTACAAAGTCGCAGCAACATTCCTGCAGTCGACGTTCAAAGCCGAGTCTGCTCTACCATATGGGAGGAAACACCAAAAATCCTCGCTGAAACACAAGCAGAAATGAAGCGAGGATCTGACCGACATTGTAGCGATAACATGTTTACCGCTGGCGACAAAGTCCTTTTCAGCTCCGCAAAAATCCAACTCCGTGGAGCCAACTGTTCGAAACTCAAACCCTGATGGCTGCGAAAACTTGAGATCAAGCCCATGTAATCCCCTGTGCTTGCACAACTCAAACTCTTAACACTATGCAAGCTCATCCGGTGTTCCATGTCAGTGGAATGAAACATTACGAAGATCCCAGAGAGAACTTGCCCGGCAGGGATATCCCTCCCCCTCCGCCAGTTCAAGTGGACAGAGACATAGAGAACGTCATCAAGGACATACTCGGCCATCGAAGACAAAGAAAAGCAAGAGAATATCTTGTCAAGTAGTACAGCTACCACACCGCGCACTAGAGCTAGGAAACCTATGATAACTTCCAAGACGTCGATCACCTAATCGACGTCTATTAGTGTCGTCACCGAGCCACATCTGCATGCGCGCCGAGACATCGCGGCTGAAGGGGAGGGGGAGTGTTACGTACCACACGTACATGAGTCCCTAATCTGTCCAAGTGGGCATTTCTGTTATTACAGAAACAACCCATCACGTCGCGAGACCGCGGTGTTCACTCCGACGGTCGAGGGGAAACCGGCCAATTGCCCCCGCCCCTCGTGAATCTTCCCAAACCTTTTGACAAACTCGACCGCTCTCGCCAATGTACAACAGAAGTATCACGACCTTTTGGCCGACTTCTCGATGCACCGAGAGGAATCTGGATGTATAAAGATGCATGTCGCATCTTCACCGTTGATTCTCGAAGTCCCCCGCTTTCTCACCGGATCTTCACAAATCTGACTACTCACGACGCGACTCTGCACACGTCTCTTGAAAATCGACCCAAGGACCCCAATCATTCGTAATTCAACAATTGTATATGTATGTTTGGTCATTTTGGCACTTGTCATCGAAGTACACTGACTGTTAGCTATGAATTGCTTAAGTGTCCTAGATTCTAGATTGTGTTCTGCCCTGCAAATTCTACCTATTCACCATCCATGCTTCGTTCGGCATAGCAGTAATAGTGGGCACGGCACGCACCATACGGAGTGCTATGGGAAACATGGATAGATGGAACATTTTTGTGTAAAGTGAGTACCATGTTCATTTTGTGCAAAACCTGGTCGGGAGAAAATCAGGAGGATCAAATAGGACAAACTGAAGGCGTCACGTCCTACAACCGGTCAATGTCGCTTCTATGTCCTCACCCGATTTGCTCTTTGGTCCCTTTGAAAACGGCACCAACCCAGTATGGGAAATGATCCGAGCACACCTCTTCCATGAGACATGGCAAGAAAGATGGGCCTCCCCTAAAAGCAACCCCACCAATAAACTCACCCGCACCTTCCACTCCACACTACAACAAACTCTCCACCTAATCTCACAACTCATGAAACTCCACAATAAATGCCGGTCCAAACAAAGACAAAAGGCACTCTCTCCTAGCCTCCCACTTCTACAATGCAGATTTTGGGCAAGGTGAACCTACACTATCCCTCGCACCTAGTTTCCGCCTCCGGTGGAGACACCCAAGACTATATAAGCTATAGCTTGGGGGGCCGGGTTCAATCTCCGGGCTTCTTTTGGTGTCTAGTGAGAAGTTTCCTAGAACCTTCCTAACCACTTGCCGCGACACTAGGCGTCAGCGCCAGGTCAGCGTGTGACAACAGTCACAAGTTAGAGACAAAACTGCAAGGGTCTGGGTTGGGACACGAACAGAGCGTCAGGAAAATCAAACTGAATATAGTTGCAAAGAGAAATAACAAATGACAGGTCCAAGGCATAAATACCTGCCGCGGCGCACGGCGGGTGTCGCACGCGGCAGTCCAAGAGCTGTCCTAAAAACCGGCCCAAAACCACTGTTTTGGCCGTAACTCTGCGCACACATGTCAGAATGCTACGCCGTCTGAACCTAGACGTGCAGGATCAAAAGACGGACGCTACGACTGGTCACATGCATCCATCCATCATCAGACGGTGGACATACAATGAAAAAACATGCAAATAGGGCTCATGACCAGTCCGCCGAAAGATACCTGCAAGCTATAGAGAAGACAACAGAGAGTCCCGGCAGCATCTGGGGCTCTGGAACGATAATCGGCCAGCTCCAAGCCGGTAGTCCGCCGCCAGTCATCGCACCGGTGTCACCAGGGCCCGCCTCAGGAATCTGCACGAGTATGGACACAGCCGAGTGGTCACACTAAACTGTACAAGAACGTCACAAATCACAACACTAACGATGACCCAATGGTACGCATGTCCATACACGTGCAGCACAGGTACAAACACAATAGTGAGTGACACAAACAAATGAGGCACAGATGCACATCGCACACTCAACCACCCTCAGGCATGGGGCAAAGCCCAACAGAATGAATGGCCACCAAGAACATTTCGCGAGCTAGTGCCTTCGTCAAGAAATCAGCACGCTGCATGTCCGTGCCAACCCACATGACGGAGATCACGCGTCGCTCCACCAGGTCACGAACGAAGTGATGCTCAACCGTCGTTGTCAGTGTAGCCGTCAAGGACCACCAAACACTGTCGATGAAAACAGAGTTCGAGGTACGACGTGGAGACCACATACTGCACCACTTGCACAGCCGTGTGAAGGGCTCTCGCACGTGGAGCCTGCGAGAACTCAGAGAGGAGGTTGATGGTGAACGCGATATCAGGACGCCTGGTAGTGGCCAGGTACATCAGAGATCCGATGAGACGGAGGTACAACGTCACGTCCACTGTCTCCCCCAGCTGTGTAGGGTCATCCATCTTCAGGGCATCCTGCCCATCAAGAGTAAGAGGTGTGGAAGCGAAAGGCACTGCACCAAGGAGATCGCTGAAGCGCTCCCCCACGACTCGTGCATATAGGGCATGATGCAACAACAGTGTCCGACGTCTGCGATCTCGCACGATCTCCATACCAAGAAACACCGATGCAAGACCGAGGTCCTTCATCCTGTAGGCAGTCTGCAGGACAGCCTTGGCCTCCTTCACGGCCTCCAGGGATGGAGACGCGATCAGGAGGTCATTGACATAGACCAGGATAGCGGTGAACCGCTCGGGTGTTGGTAGGATGAAAAGAGAGGGGTCTGCCTCGCTCTTTACGTATCCTGCACGAGTCAAGGTGCCGGAGATCTCCCGGTTCCAACACCGCAGATTCTGCTTGAGGCCGTACAAGGACTTGCGCAAGCGCCATCCCTTGTCATCGTCCTCAAAGCCCGGTGGCTGAGCCACGTAAATCTCCTCATCCAGAGAGCCATGGAGGAACGCATTGTTCACATCCATCTGGTGCAGTTCCTAGTCATGCTTAGCCACTACACCAAACAAAGCTCGAGCTGAGGTCATGCAGCCGACAGGGGCAAAGGTGTCACTGTAATCGACTCCCTCAATCTGAAAGTACCCCTTGACGACCAAGCAAGCCTTGTAATGTTCCAGTGAGCCATCCGGCTTCACCTTCTTGCGAAAGACCCACTTGACCTGAACAGCCTTCCTCCCAGGAGGGAGGTCAAGAAGCTCGTAGACGTTGTGCTCTCGGATAGCGCGAAGCTCATCCTTGTAGGTAGCACGCCAAGCATCAGCATCCTGTGATGAGAGAGCCTCCCTCGGTGTGCCCGGGTCGGGCGCCATAGAGGGAGAACTTTGCGTGGCAAGTGCACACGCCTCAGTGCCGGGCCTGACGACCACGAGATCAGCTACAGCGTCACAGGCAATATGGAACTCGCGAGTGACAAGGTCGTGCCCTACGCGGCACGCTGGATGTACCTCTGTGAGCTCAGTGCGGACACTCGGGCCTAGGGCCTTTGTGCCGGGGTCACCACTCGCGATGCTGCGAGAGGAGGGCCTGGGTCCGGGGCCCAACGCTCGCTGAGCTCCGGAATCCAGTGGTCGAAGACGGCCACCGGCCTCACGGGAGTAACCTGAGGTCGAGGGACGCACCTCAGGCTCAGGGACAGGTGCGACCATAGGGACAGGTACGACCACAGCTGGTGAGGGCTGAGACGAGGCAGCCGGAGATGCCGTGCGAGGAGATGCGTGTGTGGGGAACACGGGGCTGGGTGTGACAGCCAGAGCAAGCAAGACTGGACCTGACACTGAGGCAGGAGTACCAGTCGACGTAGGAACGGGAGTGGGCGAGACTGGATCAGATACAAAGACAGGAGTGCCAACAGACGCAGGTGCTGGTGTAGAAGGAGGCGTGGGAACAGAGGTAGCTGTGGGGTGTGAAACAAGCTGTACAGGCGAGATCTTTGGACCGACGGCAATGATCGCCGGATCATCAAGGGCCGGAGACCGAGAGGGGGCTCGAGTGGACACATCAGCCTGATAAGAGGTGCTCGCTGGCATAGAAGTCTCCTCCATCCGCCGAGAACCCTCACAGGAACGAACATGGGCGGCGGAGAGTGCTGTGATCGAAGTCAGGTCACGGTAGGTGAGAGACTCAAATAACAGCGCATCGCGGGACTTAATGACGCGACGACGAGTAGGGTCCCAGAAGCGCCAGGCCTTCGACCGCGGGGCTATGCCTATGAAGGCACACAAGCGGCCCCGAGGTGAGACCTTGGACCCCTGCTGGTCCTCGGTGTACCACACGGAGGCCAGAGAGCCCCAGACGCGAGCGAGACGAAGGTCAGCACGGTGTCCAAACCAGAGCTCGTACGGTGTAATATGGTCCGGAAGCGGACTGTGCGGGAGGCGGTTCCAGACCCAAGTCATGTAGGCNCCAGGCCTTCGACCGCGGGGAAATGCCTATGAAGGCACACAAGCGGCCCCGAGGTGAGACCTTGGACCCCTGCTGGTCCTCGGTGTACCACACGGAGGCCAGAGAGCCCCAGACGCGAGCGAGACGAAGGTCAGCACGGTGTCCAAACCAGAGCTCGTACGGTGTAATATGGTCCGGAAGCGGACTGTGCGGGAGGTGGTTCCAGACCCAAGTCATGTAGGCAAAACCCTCAAAGACAAAAGACTCTGGGAGACTGCACTCAGACCGCATGGCGCGAACCGCATCCTCCATGGTGCGGTTCCAGCGCTCAGATACACCGTTCTGCTTGGGGGTAGCAGGAGCAGAGACCTAGTGAAAAATCCCGTGCTCAGCAAAGAAGGAGTCCATCTTGCCAAGGAACTCGCCGCCGCGATCCGAGCGGAAGGTATGTAGCGTGTGGCGGGACTGGCGCTCAGCCATCACTAACCAGGATCGAACTGCAAGGGCGGCGTCGCTCTTCTAATGAAGACTGTAGACCCACCGCATCTAGGTAAAGTCATCAGTCAGAATCAGAACATACCGTCCCCTCTCGGACAGAGACTCGATCGGGAGAGGGCCGACAAGGTCTGAGTGAACCAACTCGAGAGGTCGAAGCGCTCGGGAACGAGAGTCAGGGTAGGTGCACCGGTGCATCTTCCCCTGAGCGCAAAAAGGACAGTCAGTCTTGGGTGGCTTCTCGAAAGAAGCCACATCAAGACCGAGAGCGGGCTGTGTCCGAATGAGCTTTGACACAGTGTCGGAGCCCACGCGACACAGACGGCGATGAAGCAACCGCTGGTGTTCCGGAGATAGAACACCATTGACAAAGACACGATCGGAGGAGGAGGAAGAGCAAGGAGAGGAGGGCCGAGTGATGCGATACAGATCATCTATGACTGAAGCATCCAGGACAACACTACGGGTGTCAGTAGCAGTCACAGTCGTTCAGTCAGCAGGATGCTCCATAGAGAGACCCATCAAGGTGCAGGCACGCACAGAAAGCAAGCTGAGCTCAAGATCAGGCACAAACAACACGTCGGAAAGGTACAAGGGGCCAGACGGACCATTGAAGCATACAACCCCAACACCATGGACTGGCAAGGACTGACAAGAGCCTGTACGAACGGAACGGAGAGACGTGACAGGGCCGAGAACAACAAAGTCACTACGACGGCACGTCATGTGATGGGTGGCACCAGAATTGATGATCCAAGTGCCACCGGAGTCACGACTGGAGGACGTCACCGTACAACGAGTAATGGAACACTCGGCATCAGAGGGACGTTGAGCCGTCAGTGGGGAGGAACGAATCACAACACAAAGATGAGACTCATGAATCCACTCGGTGCAGTCAGGCCCATCATCATCACATGCTGACTGTGCTCCCCCACATGCGTCGTCACGAGCCACAGGAACGGACAAACAAACAGTCTGTGAACCACCCGACGATGACAACACACTCGCACCTCCCTGAAAGCGGAGTGCCAGAAGGTGGCGAAGCTCGGCGATGGTGTGGTGGTGCGGGTCCGGATCGATGCTGCTCGCCGGTGAGGAAGCAGGAACAGCTACAGTCTTGACCGCCACGCGTCCGGAGGAGGATGCGGGTGACGTGCCAGTCTAGAGCCCACGAGTGATCCGTGCCTAGTCGAGCGGCTGCTGGCACTCGGTGTAGCGATGGGCGCCTCCACAGTTGTAGCAGTGCACTGAACCGCCACTGCTACCACTGGATGACGACTGTTGCTGACCTGATCCATGCTTCCTATTCTTCTTCTTCCCCTGGGCGGCTACTGCAACACCCTGTGTCTGTGTGGGTGTACTCGGGATCGAAGAGGAAGAGGAAGATAAGGAAGTGATGGTAGAGGGAGAGGGAGACTACAGGAGGGAAGATGGTGGTGATGCGATGGCTGTTGCAGCAAGGGAAGTCTCCTGATGGGCTACGGCTGCCTTGCGGGCTGAGGTCACTTGAAGGAAGAGCTGATGCGCCCGATGAAGCAGCTGCAGAGTGGCTGAGAAGGGCTCGAGGACAGCGTCGCTGTACCATGTGACGATGTCGGTGTACTCGAGGGGAACTCTGAGCATAATCGTACGAAGCGCCCACAGCTGTGTGCCTCCTGAGGTCCCCAAGCGCATGTAGATGCGCATGGCGCGTCGCCAGTAATCCGCTGCAGGCTCCGCAGGCCCCTGACGGAGCGAATGGAAAGCACGAATGTCTGATGCACGAGTGGCATGCGTCTCTGTGGCCAGCAGGGATAAGGCCAGATCCCAACCTCCACGGGGATTGACGCCGGTGCCTGTGCCGGCCTCGCCAAGGAAGGGGCGGAAGTCGACGACAGTCTCGCGTGGCATGGCGTAGAGGAGTCCGCGCATGGCCCGGGCTGCTGTCAGTACCTGTGCTGGGTCTGTAGGCTCGTACGGGCTGTGGTAGTAAGGCCACACTCCCTCGTAAGTAGCCCACACCTGAAACAGGATCTCCCAGCAGTCGAAGCCATCCTCACTGATGTACCGTGGAGGTGGTACCTCGAAATCCTTGGGCTGCCGCTCCATGGGGAGAGCAACCGCAGGCTGAGAAGGACGAGGGACGGGAAAGACTCATGGAAGAGGATGGTCACCGGGGTAGTCAGGTGACAATCGTATCGAGGAAAACGGAGGAGATCGGGTGCCCGTCTGCAGCTGACGGAGGCGCTCCTGAAGAACTCGAATCTCCTGAGCCGGGGAATCATCCGTAATGCCTGGCATGAGTGGCTCATCATCCAGGAGGTCAGCAGGTGGTGGGACAGGTCGAGCGCCAGTCACGGGTGCCTGAGCCGACTGCTGGGTAGAGACCGCGATGCCGGCAGCTCCCTCAGAAACCCGCTGAGGAGCCGTGGACTGAGCACGNCTCAAAATCCTTGGGCTGCCGCTCCGTGGGGAGAGCAACCACAGGCTGAGAAGGACGAGAGACGGGAAAGACTCCTGGAAGAGGATGGTCACCGGGGTAGTCAGGTGACAATCGTATCGGGGAAAACGGAGGAGATCGGGTGCCCGTCTGCAGCTGACGGAGGCGCTCCTGAAGAACTCGAATCTCCTGAGCCGGGGAATCATCCGTAATGCCTGGCATGAGTGGCTCATCATCCAGGAGGTCAGCAGGTGGTGGGACAGGTCGAGCGCCAGTCACGGGTGCCTGAGCCGACTGCTGGGTAGAGACCGCGATGCCGGCAGCTCCCTCAGAAACCCGCTGAGGAGCCGTGGACTAAGCACGCAGAAGCTTAGTCAGCGTGCGGATAGCGTCAGTCTCCTCTCTCTGGAAGCGACGCATCTCATCCTGCTGGCTTCGCAGGTCCTCAATGGCTTACGAGCGTGGACTCAGTACACCAGACGAAGAGGAGGAGGGGTCGCCTGGTCCCTTCTCCTTGTTGTCGGACAGGCTCATGTCGCCGCTCAGTATGGGGCGACAGGTAAAGATTGTCGGATGTCAAAACCGTCAGAGTTTCTCGAGGATTTGAGATGCTGGCAACGATTTACTGTCCGGCCAAAAAATTGGCCAAGTATGGTGCTGACGGCCAGAAATTTGGCCAAGTGCTGAAATTCAAAAATTTCGGCAATAAAAACTCAAGGTTGTCCAAATCAAGCGAAATTTGGACCACAGAGGCTCCTGAATGTGTTGAACATGATGGTGAAATGTTCGGTCGCAAAAAGTTGGAAAAAGTGGCAAAACGTCACTTTTCTCTGTTCTACCCGAATTTCAGCAGAATACAAACATGCGTTGCACTTCAGTCTTTGCTGGTGGCGACAGAGCACGAAACTGAGCGTGAATAGTAGCTCTGGAGAGCTTGTGAGAAGAGCTTTCCACCGCACCCTCAAACGCCGAAAACGGTGTTCGTTTGAAGCCAGGGTAAGCTCGTGCCGACGGGGAGGTGGTGGCTGACGCGATTTTCGTCCGCGGCTCCTCCACGTCCGTGCGGCTTCTAGGAAGTTGCACGGACAGGGGCAGCGGTGGCGCACGCTGCTGTTGTTGCTGCTGCTGCTGCTGCCGTCGCGCTTGACGGCAATAGCCTCAAGCCACTTTGGCGGCTACTGTTGCTGATGTTTCTGATGCCACCGCCGATGTTGCTGCTGCTGCTGTGGTCAAAACTGCCAGCACTGTTGCTGCGCTGTTGGACAACTGCTATGGCGCTGCTGCACTGGCGTGCTGCTACACTGCTGCACCCCTCCTGCACGACTCCTCTGTCGCGCAGGTGTTGCGGCCTACGCCTTGCAATGGCGTAGGTTGGTGGGTCCTCCCAGGACCTGTCGCTGCTGCTGTGTGCTGTTGCCGCTGCTGCTACTCACTGCTACTGCGATTGCTGCATCTCTGCTGTGCAGCACAACAAGCTCTGGCTTGTTACTCTGATACCATGAGAAGTTTTCTATAGCCTTCCTAACCACTTGCCGTGACACTAGGTGGCAGCGCCAGGTTAGCGTGTGACAACAGTCACAAGTTAGAGACAAACCTGCAAGGGTCTGGGTTGGGACGCGAACAGAGTGTCAGGAAACTCAAACTGAATATAATTGCAGAAAGAAGTAACAAATGACAGGTCCAAGGCATACATACCTGCCGCGGCGCACGGCGGGTGTCGCACGTGGCAGTCCAAGAGCTGTCCTAAAAACCGGCCCAAAACCACTGCTTTGGTCGTAACTCTGCGCACACATGTCAGAATGCTACGACGTCTGAACCTAGACGTGCAAGATCAAAAGACAGACGCTACGACTGGTCACATGCATGCATCCATCATCAGATGGTGGACATACAGTGCAAAAACATGCAAATAGGGCTCATGGCCAATCCGCCGAAAGACGCCTCCAAGCTATAGAGAAGACAACAGAGAGTCCCGGCAGCATCTGGGGCTCTGGAACGGTAGTCGGCCAGCTCCAAGCCGGTAGTCCGCCGCCAGTCGTCGCACCAGTGTCACCAGGGCCAGCCTCAGGGATCTGCACGAGTATGGACACGGCCGAGTGGTCACAGTAAACTGTACAAGAACATCACAAATCACAACATCTAGGTAACCCCCCTTCCCTTACTGGTTACGACTATGGAAGGGGGAAAAGGAAAAAAACCAAGAGGTAGGTTTTGCACGCATAAAAAAGCATAAGGTAACATAATAACCTAGCAAAAGTATTCAGGTAAGGAACACTTAAGAGGCCAAAGAATTGCCCACAATCAGGAACACATAATGGAAGGTTTTCCATGAGACTTAACCTCATCCGTGGAAGCAAAAACTGTTTGTGAATGGACCGCCAAACTGTCACCCGCATTCGTTCAAACTAATTCTTCTGTTGGCCCATGCGTGCTCTTAAACATTGTGCATGGTTTGGGCGAACTCTTCCTAAATTACCTCAAGCTATGCTGGATTTATTCCAGCTTTTGTGGATGTAAAAGCTTTAAAAACACAATTGATACTTGAACGAATGCACTTGACGATACAGTGTTATGCATAGCAATTCACCAACATAATGAAGAACCCAAAAAGGCATGTCTTTCAAGTTTTTAAAGAACGTGGTTTTATCCAATGATGAATTAATTTGAATGAGATTAATTTGTCCGTGTATTGTGAGCATGCTAGTTTCACACGTCTATGATAAACTTCACAAAAAAAAGAGCCCTTGACAATTTTGGATGAATTTTGAATGTTTCGTTACGTTATGAAAAATAGATTGACGTAATTATAAGCAGAATTTATTTCTTCTTTTTCCATGACGGTGGTTGAATTTCTTTTCTCTCAATTGGATTTTGACCGTGTTTGAACCCGAGTTCACAAGTCTCAACAGTCAACGATGACAACCAGTTATGTGAAACAGAACAGGGCGAGGCCAAGGTTTGACCCAACCCAACGTACAGTCCTTACCCTTTTATCCTGGCGTCAGACTGGTCATTCCGCACGATCCGGGGACTGTCCGGACATCTAGGTCAATGTTCGTGATGTTTTCCTTATGGGCCGACCTACGCATTGCGTGGGTTGGCCCAGACCTATGGCCCCCAACATATGTATGCCCCCAAACATCCGCGTCCGCGGATGTTGGGGGGCATACAATCCTACAAATTCTTGCACCCTGACTGTTGGATATGCCAGAAAAATGACCGATACACCAATAACGATTTTCTTGCGGCACACACACACACAAGAAAGAAAAGGAACGATTACAATGCACGGTTAATTGCCAGGTCGCCCCCATTTTTGGCAGACCATGTCTGAGATACCCCCATTTTGAAAACAAATAGCTAGGTCGCCCCCATTTGGAAAACTTACGGCTAGGTCACCCCCACTTTATAAGTAGTTTCCCAAAGTGCCCCCATTATGAGAACTATGGCTATGTCGCCCTCATTTATTCAACAAAATCTAGAGTCTTTGGGCTTACCGAATGTTTCGTCAGCAGAGGCCTGCGAGGATGTCATCGTTCGGACGTGTGGCATCACCAAACGAACGAGACGCCACCCCCGCCAACGCTCCCACATCCCCCACCCCTCCTCCCCACCCCCACCGAACAAACAAGACGTCATCATTCGTAT
>SZWC01020137.1:14290-34173 GCA_023375785.1 Penium margaritaceum
AACTCTGCAGTTGGCTATGCTCTTGTAGCCCACGAGTTTCACAGTGCTCTTGAGTCTTCCGTCGCCGGTTATGTCGCCGCATGCTTTGCGGCCTCCGGCCTCCCTACTCTCCCTCCTGAGCCCACCACTGTCCGGCAGGCTCGTGAGGCAGCAGACGCTGACCTCTGGGAGAAGGCCATGCAGGAGGAGCTCAAAGCCCTCCAAGATCATGGAGTCTTTGAGCTTGTAGACCTGCCTGCAGGTCGCAAGGCAGTCTCCGCCCGATGGGTCCTTCGGCGCAAGCTGAAGCCCGATGGAACTGTTGACCGGTACAAGGCACGTCTCACAACAAAGGGGTTCTCTCAGATCCCCGGTGTTGACTTTGATGAGACCTTTGCTCCTGTCGGGAGATACACCACGGCTCGAGCACTCTTGAGTCTCGTTGCCCAGCACGACTGGGAGCTGGAGCAGATGGATGTTAACAACGCCTTCCTGCATGGGAAGCTCGATGAGGAGATCTACATGATCCAGCCCCCTGGCTTCACTGATGGCACAAGCAAGGTCTGGAGACTGCGTAAGGCCCTCTACAGGCTTAAGCAGTCTCCACGGTGCTGGAACATGGAGATCTCCTCGACTCTCGAGCGGGGAGGCTACCGTCGCAGCACGGTCGATCCAGCGCTCTTCCTGAGCGATCCCTCACAGCCGTTCGTTGCAGTGTTGGTCTATGTTGATGACCTACTCATTGCCTCGCCCAGCCCGGCAGCTGTCCAGTCAGTGAAGGACCTGCTGCAGTCTGTGTACAAGATGAAGGACCTAGGTCCTGCACGAGTGTTTTTGGGGATGGAGCTTGAGCGTGATCGTCAGCGTCGCACTCTGCACGTGCACCAGGCTGCGTACATCCGCACACTGGGGGAGCGGTTCGCTCCCCTNGAGACTGTCGATGTCACCGACTACCTTAGTGTTGTCGGCTCCCTCATGTATCTCGCCACCACCACTAGGGCAGATGTGGCCTTTGCGGTCAACTTCCTTGCCCAGTTCTCGCAGCAACCTCGGCAGAAGCACCTCGAGGCTGCACTGCGCGTCGTCCGCTACGCGTTGTCCACTGCACGTGTAGGACTGTGCTACCGTGCTCAGCCCTCTTTAGTCGTCGACGGCTACACAGACAGCGACTGGGCACATGACACAGATGCTCGCAGCCGCACTGGTTACATCTTTCTCGTCGGGGGGACTGCAGTCTCCTGGAAGAGTGGAAAACATGGCTGTGTTGCAAGGAGCTCAAGTGAGGCAGAGTATGTGGCACTGGGTGCAGGTACGTGTGAGAGCGTGTGGTTGTCCCGCTTGTTGCAGCAGTTGCGTGTTCCCATTCATTGCATCACCCTGCGCTGTGACAACCAGAGTGCAAAGGCAATCGCTGAGCACGATGGCATGCATCACTCTCGCACTAAGCACATCAACATTGAGCATCACTTTGTGCGCGAGCGCATTGCTGCTGGTGAAGTTCAGGTCGTCTGGGTCGACACTCGTCAACAGCGTGCAGACTTTCTCACCAAAGCGCTCAGCAGTGGAATGTTCAAAGCGGCCGTGCATGCTGTTGGCTTGCTGCGCTCTCGTGATGCTGTTGGTTGATGTGATCCCTGTGTTTTCCACCCCGTTCTATGTCTTGTGGGTGTGAGGCATGTTCGTCTGTGGGTCACGGGGGAGTGTTGGTTATTGTTACGAACACACGCAAGTGCCCTCTTGTCTCCATCCACACACACATCTCACCACTGCAGGTGATTAATCTGGATTAAGGCTCGCTGGTGCAAGACTGTGGTGCAGCATGAAGAACACAGAGGATGTGACTCCCTCAAGCGGCCAAGTTGTGGCGTCAGCACCGGTCTTGTGACATGCCTTAGTTTAGTAATACTCTCATACNTTGGTTGATGTGATCCCTGTGTTTTCCACCCCGTTCTATGTCTTGTGGGTGTGAGGCATGTTCGTCTGTGGGTCATGGGGGAGTGTTGGTTATTGTTACGAACACACGCAAGTGCCCTCTTGTCTCCATCCACACACACATCTCACCACTGCAGGTGTTTAATCTGGATTAAGGCTCGCTGGTGCAAGATTGTGGTGCAGCATGAAGAACACAGAGGATGTGACTCCCTCAAGCGGCCAAGTTGTGGCGTCAGCACCGGTCTTGTGACATGCCTTAGTTTAGTAATACTCTCATACTGAAAGGGGATACAACTTGTGAGAATGCATGCTTGTTAGTTGGTTGCATCCTTGCATGTTACCAGAGTGGTGAACCGGGTTGCTGATCCCTTGGGACCACACGTCCGGCTTGTGCCGACGTGTGAGAAACCGCCTGGAGCTCGCTCGCTCCAGGGTCGGGTTCGATCCCTGGGTGGCGTCCGGGCCCCACGACGAGTCTCTCGCGTGGGTGGCCCGGTCAACCGGCTCTCACCACCTCGCTCACACTCACTCTCGTAAGTTAATCTGTGACTCCGTTTTTTCCTCTAAGTCGTGAGCTTTCTTCGTTCCATGGCGCTCTCTGTTGCTCGTCACCTACTTCCTTGCTAGTACAGCAACTGCGCCTACCTACAATGTGATGCCTCACAACGGCACCCCTCTACCGTCCCCTCTCTAGGCTAAGGGTCCTGCTCTACCTAATCCCGAACCCCACACTCCACTCTCGGATCCTTGCGGCTCTCTTCTCTTCTCCCGCAGAAGCAACTCCTTGACAATCGCTGTCTATGTGGGCTCAGGCCTCTCGCCTCTCCCACTGTTGTAGCCTGCCTCTCCCGCTCCGCATCGCGGAGTCGCTGCCGAGCCCGCGTGCATTCTTGCACAGGGCGCTTCTCTCGTCCGTGCCCTCACAACCACATCGGCAGCCGCATCTGCGGTATGAAGTACCGCCCTGGCTTCACCACCGGAGTCAGAGCCTATCCCCTTCTCACCAAGGGGTTGGTGCGAGCAAGCACGCTCGGACGAGATACTTGCGCGCTACGAGGCGGAGCAGCTGCGCGCGTGGGAACATCGCAGCTGGTGTCACAGCCCAGGCTACCAACCGAGGGTGGACTACGACCCCGCGGAGCATTTTGCGCATACCGACGTCGCGGAGTACGCGACCTACTGCCAGTCCGCGTCCGACCATTCTCCAACGGTGCAGAATGCACCAGCCACGGGGCCACCACGTGAGCAACGTCGTCCTGCATCACTTGTAAGCTCACCTGTTGCTCGTAGAACCCGTCTGCAGAGTCTTCGTCTTTGTGCCGCCCACTTTGGGACAGCACCAACTGTGGAAACAATAGTTAGACAGCGGAGAGAGGATTCTGCCCACCGCACTCTCTCACTAGTAGCGTCGTAGTCAGCGGCACCCGTCCTTGTATCCTCCGACACTTTCTCAGTGCTGGAGACTGCGCTTGTTTCTAGCTCGGCTGTTGCATCCACTTTTGCGGCCACGGCTTGTGCGGCACGTGCCCCTGCTACCACCGCAGCGAGGCGGGCGATTGACACTTACACTACCACAGCGGTTGATCAGGGCCCCCTTGTTGCAGCCACTGTCAACATCGCCACTCGGATTGCAGTTGCAGCTGACTCCATTGCATCCACAGCAGCTTCGGTGGCCACATCACTCTCCAGTGCGGTCACCTCCATTCGCGACTCTACCGCTGAGGTGTCGATTGCTGCAGCATCCTCACCCTTCGGCCCTCAAGTCAGCCTCTTGGTCACAGCTGTAGCAACCGTATCAGCCCTCACTGGTGCAGCCCTCACTAGAGTTGCCTGCTTCATCGTCTCCGCTTCCTCTTCTGTAGCAGTCATTGCGGCATCAGCTGCCGCAACACTGTCTCCCTTGTTTAGTCTAGACTGGATGAGCAACCACTCTCCCACAACTTGGAGCTTCCTTGTCTTCTCTTCCTCTACTATCTATGTCTCCTTGCACCTTCACTCCTTTGGCTGTGCAGCAGTGCCATCAGAAACCCACTCTTATCTCTCCATGCCCACTGGGGTAAGGGAAACTCTGTCCAAAAAATCTTGTCAGTCTCTTGCGTTGCCTGTTGACGATGATCAGTATGCTGCACTACAGGAAGAGTTGCGCAAAGAGCACACAGCTCTCCAAGCAGCTCTCACTGCACAGCGTGCCGCTGAAGACAAATTTAGTGCCAAGCAAGGTGATCAGGACACATATGCAGATCACATCGCCGACCTTGTCCTCAACCGTCTGCAGCCTGTCTTGCGCTCCACGCTTGCGCTTTCTGCTGCTACTGACATCGATGCTGCCTTCTCTTCCAACCCCACTTCCGCATCCACCAGCACTGGCTCTCAGGGCTCTGACCCTGTGGCAGCTACAGCCGCTGCAGGCGCCGCCGCTGCTAAAGCTCTCGTGCAGCCTGCGCACCGCATGCCAGACTTTGACTCCATACCACCTCACTTCACCTCTAATCTCTCCTTCACGTCTTGGGAGGTTCGCTTCAGTGCTTGGGCACAAGGCGAGCAACTTTGGGAATATTACCACCTGCCTAATCCTGCTGTTCAACTCCCTTTTGTTCCCACTCATGCTGAGTCCGTGCGCGCTGTCCGCACACTCATTCGCGCTTGCCCTGACGACCTCATTGATGAGTAGGGTCCTACAATGCTGACACTACGCGTCGCACACCCGTTGATCCTGTCTGTGCCTACGCACTCGTCAAGCGTCGTACCACTGTCACTGGTCACGCTGCACAGAGCGTGCTGACTGTCTAGTTCAACACTCTGTCCATGCGTGCTGATGAGACTGCGGACGCCTATTACGCAGACTGCGCACGCAGTCTGCGTCTGCTGAAGGACCTCGGCAAAGCTGCCCCTGGCCAGCTTTCCGCCGTTTTGTCCATTGTCAACGGCCTAATACCCGAGCTGTCCGACATCTTCAGGGAGGTGAAAGCCTCTGAACTTGAGCCTCTTGCTGTTGAACCTGTGCCCGTTGACTCGCCACTGGGCATTGGTGCCCTTTGGGAGTTCACCTCCCAACGCCTCACTGACTGGTGGAGTGTCCTCCAGAACAAGCGCATTCATCGTACAGCCACTGCCGCCACGACCGCAGCTCTTCCCTCTACCCCATCCTCTTCTTACTCCCCTGTACCCACCTCTCCGGCCTCGTCCCTTGTACACCAAGGGAGTGGTCGAAAGGGTCGGGGCAAAGGTGGTGGACGGGGTAGAGGATCTTCTGCATCTGATCTTGGCAGGCAATCCGGCCGTGGCAAAGGAAAAGCCTCCAACTCCACCGTCGGCAGCACAACCTCCTCTTCCGCCACCTCTAGTACGGTCTCGTGCTGGAACTGTGGGGCCACTGGTCATTCTGCACCGAAGTGCCCAGCACCGCCCCACAAAGACCGCCTGGCCTCGGCCATGCGTGCTCACTGGGCACGCTCCTTCGGTAGTTCTGCCGCACTGGCAGCCCCTCTCAGACCGCACCCACGCCATCACCACCCCGCCACCGCCCTTCCTCCCTTGAGGCAGCTGCCTACCACACCGTAGCTGCGCCATCCCCTGTTCCTTACCCCTGGGGGTGGCCTCCAGGGTATGGTGGACTGGTCTTCTATGGCCCCCCCTCCAATACCTATGCTGCTCCTCCCTGGACGCCCTCGCCCTACTCTTCCCGTCGCGCGTCCGCCGGAGTCGTCATCACTCCTGACCCTCCAGACGATGAGCGCCAGTTGGACGCTCCTCTCTTCCACGCCGTCCATCAGCACCACCTTCGTGATCACGGAGGTGAGAGTGACAGCTCTAGGTCAGAGCCTCTTGTGTGTGCTGTCCATGGGGCGTTGCGTGGTCCGTCATCCGGTCATGTTCTTGGGTTTCCCCCTGCTGATGTGCTGTGGATTGAAGAATGGCAATCTCTTTGTTTACCGCGTTGTCTTGCTGTGTGTGGTCAGTGTCTCGTCCCACATGTTGCCGTTGCTGCTGTGAGTCGTGACCCGGCCGTCGCTCGTGCGTCCGGGGGCTTCTGGATCCTTGACTCCGGCGCCACTCACCACATGACCTCGTCACGTGCGTCCTTTGTATCCCTTGGCCCCGTTGGCTCTATCCGTTTTGTTCGCACTGGCTCTGGTCAGCTGCTGCCTGTACAGGGTGTTGGTGTTGTCTGCTTTGTTGGCCCTGGGGGGGAACTGTTCTTGCCTGATGTCCTGTATGTTCCATCGCTTGAGCTGAGCCTGCTCTCTTTCACCACGCTCGACGACCAGGGCATGGACTTCTCCTCGAGCGGCGGCATTGCCTCTGTCTCTCATCGCATCTGTGGCCGCATTCTGCTTCACGGCACGTGCTGGGATCGCCTGTTCCGCGTTCCTACCTTCGCGCCGGCGCCTGCTACTGCAGCCCATGTACATGTTGCTCGCTCTCTCTCCCCTTCTCAAACTCAGCTGCTGCATCGCTGCTTATGCCACATCCACACTGCCGCCATTGATTCTCTTCTCCACACGCTACCCGTTGAGGGCTTGGACGCCAGCTCCTTCTCTTCCCCTTGTCCCCTTGGCTGCCTCTCTTGAGCTCAAGGGAAAATGCATCGCTCTCCTTTCTCCACATCTGAGACACACACTTCTGCCCCTCTTGACTTGTTGTATACTGATGTTATGGGGCCCCTGTCCCATGACACACTTGGCGCCGCTGGTCGTTATGTGCTTTGTCTCACAGACGACTTCTCTCGCATGCGTTGGGTCTTTGTTCTCAAACAAAAAAGTGATGTGTGTCCCACCATCGAGTCCTGGCTTCCCCAGGCCGAACTTGCGTGTGGTCGTCGTCTTCGTGTTTTTCGTTGTGATCGCGGCGGTGAATTCATTGGGTCCACCTCCCGCTTTCTCTCCTCTCGTTGTATCCATGTTGAGACCACTGCTTCGTACACTCCCCAACAAAATGGTGTGTCTGAGCGTTGGAATCACACTCTGGCTGACGGTGTCCGCACCCTTCTTGCTGAGTCGGCACTCTCTCCCATCTTCTCCATCGAGGCCATGTCCTACATGACCTGGGTTTGGAACCGTGTTCCGCATGGTCCTCTCCCTCGCCATGTCACACCATTTGAGCGCTGGTACGGTCGCAGAGCTGACCTTCGCCTCGCTCGCGTCTGGGGCTGTGTTGCCGCTGTCTGGCTTCCTGAGGACGTGCGCGACGGCAAACTGAGTCCGCGCGCTCACCTGTGCACCTTCCTCGGTGTCTCGGCCATGTCCAAGGCCTGGCGTTTCTGGGATCCAGATCGCGCCCGGGTAGTCGAGTCTCGCGATGCTCTGTATTCTTAAGATGTTTTTCCTCGCAACTTGTCTCGAGTCGCTCCCCCTTCCTCCCTGTCCTCGCTCCGTCGGCTTGGGGGGGGTGGGTCTACTCCAGCCTCCGTTCTTGCTGGTCCGTCTTCCTCGAGCTTGCTTGGCTCAGGGAGAGCCTGTGACCGTAGCGGAGGCTATGAACATCCCAGATGCGACCAAATGGAAGGAGGCAATGGATAGCAAACTCGCATCCATGGAAGAGAACGGAGTATGGGTGCTGGTGGACAGGCTCCCAAACGCCCACGTGGTGGGGTCAAAGTGGGTACTCTGGAAAACGTTCAAGCTGGATGGTACTCTTGATAAGTACAAGGCAAGAGTTGTGGCAAAGGGGTTTTCCAAGCGTGCAGGCTCAGAGTACGAGAAGACCTTCACGCGTGTCATCACATTTTCCTCCATCAGATCCATGTTGGGCATTGCTGCTGCAAAAGATCTGAAGGTCCACCAGATGGACGTCAAGACAGCTTTCCTTTATGGGAAGTTTGACAAAGAAGTGCTGATGGAAGTGCCTGAGGGAGTGAAAGCTCCAGAGGGCAAGGTTCGCAAACTAGTGAAAGCACTCTACACGCTGAAACATGCCCCAAGGATGTGGTATAAGGAGATGGACGGCTTCATGGCGGGGCTCACCTTCACGCACTGCCACAATGACCCTAATGTTTACGTGCGGGAGGATGAGCAAGGCTTGATGTTGGTTGCACTGTACGTGGATGACCTGATCATCTACTCGTCGTACGTCGAGTAGTTGAACAAGCTCAAGACAGATCTCAGCAACAGGTTCAAGATGAAGGACATGGGTCCTGTCGAGTTCTACCTTGGGATAGTCGTCCACCGCAATCGAGCAGCAGGCACGATCAAACTGAACCAAACTAAGTACATCATGGAGGTACTCAAGTGCTACAACATGGAGGACTGCAAGCCCATCAACACACCCTTGAGAAAAGACATCAAGCTCTCCTCCTCCATGAGCCCCAGCACGGAAAGAGAACGGTGTGAGATGGAGAACATTTTCTACTAGTCTGCTGTTGGCAACATCATGTATGCCATGGTAGGAACACGCCTTGACATTTTCTATGATGTGGGACAATTGAGCAGGTTTGTGGCCAATCCAAGGCCACAGCACTGGCAAGCAGCTAAGCGCATCATGCGCTATCTACAGAAGACACGACACATGGGAATCCAGGTTGGAGGGCAAGAGGGATGTGACCCGCTGCGACTGGTGTACTACATGGACGCCGACTAGGGAGGAAGAATCGATGACAGAAAGCCCATCTTGGGCCTTGTGTGCCTCTTGAATGGTGGTGTAGTCTCTTGGGAAAGCAGAAAGCAAGGCTGTGCCTCCCTCTCTACCGCCGACGCGGAGTACATCGCTCTGTTAGAAGGATGTAAGGAGAGACAGTGACTACGGAGTTTGCTTGCTGAGATGAAATTGTCACAGACGAAAGCAACGGAGGTCTCCATCGACAACAAGAGTTCCATGAAAATGGCATAGGATGACGTCATCTCCTGATGGACCAAGCACATCGACATCAAGTACCCCTACTCACGCGACCTCGTCACAAAGGAGATTGTGAACCTGGAATACGTGGCGACTAAGAAGATGCTCGCAGATTACATGACCAAGGCGCTTGACAGCGAATTGCATTCTATAGTTGCCTGAGACATCGGTATGGTCAACGCAGCCGACGAAGACTAAGGCCACGAAAGAAGACATCTCACAGCAAATGGAAAGAGGTGCAAGGGAGAGTTTGTTGACCTAATATGCCCCTTGTCCATAGCTGACATTTGGACAGGCATAGGACGGACTAGGCATGCACTACTCCTGTGGAGTAAGTCCCCTAAGTCTGGTCCAGATAGACAAGGCATGCACTGTTCCTTTGGAGCAATTCCCCTTGGTCTTAACCGGAAAGTATAGCCAGCAAATACTACCTAGGACAACTCCTTGTGACTTAGACGTTCCAGAGTTAGACTCTGGAGGAAGAGGTCATTGGGTCAAATCCTAGCCCAGTGACTAGTTTTCTTTGTGAGCAAAAGGGGGACAGGAAGGTTCTAAGAGACATCTTAGAACATTCCAAGGTCCTTCCTGGTGGCTGGTGCCACTTGGTCGTCATAGAGAGCGTCATGTAGGCAGCGTTGATGATGCAATCCAGATTTCCCCCAAAGTGGCTCATCCAAAGGAGCCACTATGCGCCTAGGCTAGAGGATGAGTCTAGGACTATAAGCACCAATTAGTTGCCTATGATTCATTACAATTCTTACCTTTGAGACTCCTCACAAAGTTGTGCACCAGAGGCACACACTGAAGAAGCATTGGTTGGTCTAAGCCCTAGGAGTTAGCTCATTGCGTGAAAGTGACCAGGTGCTAAGGACATAGTGCAAGGAAGTTTTCCTATGAACTGCTTAGTGTGGAACCGTGATTCTGAGGGTGATATCTCCTCCTAGTTGTAATAGTAGGAGTGGATGGCAAGTGCCATTGTGTTGGCCTTGTTTTCTAGTCTTAAACCAGTTGATAGACACTGCCTCTTGACTTGTTGTCGCAATGAGCAGATCGTCCACATAGACGAGGACAGCAACAAACGGCGCAGAGCTAGGAGTGATAAAGAGGGAAGGATCATGTGTACTACGACGGTATCCACCCTTCTCTAAGGTAGATATAGTCTCTTGGTTCCAACATCGTGGCGACTGCTTCAGGTCGTTGAGAGCCTTGCGCAGTCTTTACACTCTGTTTGTGCCGTCTGAGAACTCAGGAGGTTGCACCGTGTAAATCTCCTCATCCAACTGACCGTGGAGAAAGGCGTTTACATCCATCTGCTCAAGCTCCCAGATTTGGTGAGCGACAAGACTCAGAAGGGCACGAGCAGTGGTGTAGCATCCGATGGGGATAAAAGTCTCGTAGAAGTTAACGCGAAGAACTTGAGAAAACCCCTTGGCGGTGAGACGTAACTTGTACTTGTCAAGCTCGCCATTGGGCTTGTACTTTTGCCTAAAAGACCCATCGTGCATCGATGGCCTTGCAACCGGGTGGGAGGTTGACCAGCTCGTAGACGTCGTGGTCATCAAGAGCTCAAAGCTCATCCTGCATGGCAGCCTCCCACTACTGGGAGTCGGGCACAGTGCGTGCCTGACGAAAAGAATTCGGGTCGGATGACGAGGGTTCAGTAGCAACTGTCGCGTGACATTCAGCGGCGCTGCTACAGATGGCGGCTTCCAGAGCGTGCTCGTGCTCGAAAATGAGCAGTGTCTGCCCAAGGGTAGAGCTGGGATGGACGACCCCTGTGACCAGGCCCAAGGCGTCCATGCTGGTTGGCAACCTCCACGTTGCTCTAGGTGGGACTGGACAGGATGGACGGATGGGGCTGCGGCAATGGAGGAGCAAGTGGGGAGCGCTCGGAGATGCCCACCATGAACAAAGGGTTCGATGGGAGCAGGGGCGGGAGGGTCACCAGGTGACATCGGTTCAGGGGTGGAACGACTGGTGCAATGGGGATAAGCGGCTTGGACGGAGCCGCTGAGGAGTGTGTAGGAGAAACAGACTTAGACAGAACTGGGGAGGACACAATAGGAGACGTAGGAGCTCCGAGCAAGTTGGATGACACGGACGGAGAAGGAGGAGTCACAATGTCAGAAAAAGAAGGTTGCTGCAAGGGTGTAGGCTGCAAAGACAGGATAACAGCAAAGACTACAAAGACAATGGGAACGGCAAGCCCGAATCCCCCCCGCAACCGAGAGAGCGGTAGTAAGGAGGCGGCCGACGAGTGACGAATGAGTTCACGGTGAGACACAGACTCAAAGAAGAGGGCATTGCGAGGCTCAATGACTCGCTGGCGCTCTTGGTCCCAGAAGTGGTAGGCATTGGACTGGAAAGACATGCCCAAGAAAGGACAGAGGCGCCCACGCAGGGAGAGCTTACCATCACGAAGGTCCTAAGGGGGCCAGACGGACGCAATGTTACCCCAGACTCGAGCGAGCCGGAGGTCAGCACGGGTCCCGTACCAATGCTCAAAAGGTGTGACCGTGTAAGGGAGGGGCCCGTGCAGGACACGATTCCAGACCCAGGTCATGTAACTCATGGCCTTAAATTCAAACAGAGGAGGAAGACCAGACTCGGACAAAAGGGTATGGACGCCGTCGGCAAGAGTCTTATTCTGACGTTCAAAGACTCCATCCTGCTAGGGTGTGTAAGGAGCCAAGGTCTCAAAACACACCCCTTGAGACTCAAGGAACCGAGCGGTGGAACCAAGGAAATCACCGATGCGATCGTTGCGAAAGACACGTAGGGAGCGCTGATGGGATGGTTCAGCTTGCCGGAGCGAAGACTCAATGACGGCAGAGACGTCTCTCTTCTACCGAAGAGCGAAGACCCAGTAAAAGCAGGAGAAATCATCAGTGATACACAAAACATAACGCCCAACATCCCCAAGAAATTTATGGAGAAGAGGACCCATGACCTCAGCATGAACAAGGTCAAGGGGGTGAGAGGACCAGGAGTCACAGGATGCAAAGGGAGAGTAATGCATTTTGCCTTGGGTGCAGTCTAGACAGTCTAAGGGACAGGGCGATGGAAAGGTGGATGGAGACAACCCAACAGCGAGCTGATGCCAGAGCATGCTGGTGATGACATCAGTGTACACATGGCCCAAATGGCGATGCAACAACTCGATTTCGGTGGGAGAGAGGGATGGTGCAACGTGAGAAAGAGATGAGCCAACAAAGTGGGGAGCGGGAGCAAGGAGAGGCACACGATAGAGTTAATCACACTTAACTCCCTATAGAATGACGCGACCAGAGGAATGAATGTAGACAGTGACAACACCCTCATTGGCAGAGAAATCCATGCCCTATTTGTCAAGGGAGGGCACCGATAACAAGCTGAGCTCCAACAAAGGCACGTATAGCATGTCGGGCAAAAACAGCACGCCACGGGGACCAACAAAATGGACAACGCTAATGCCCTAGACAGGAAGCAGCTGACAAAAACCAATGTGAAGACGCTTCTGCAGTCCACGTACAAGATGAAAGACTTGGGCCCTGCTCGTATCTTCTTGGGCATGGAACTTGAGTGTGATCGTTCTCGACGCACGCTCCATGTTCACCAGGCTGCATACGTCCGCAGCCTGGGGGAGCGTTTTACCTCACTGCTTGAGGCCACACCCACCGCGTCCACGCCCATGACCCCAGCAGGTCAAAGGCTGCTGAAGACACTCGATGTGTCTAAGCTGGGGGAGTCCGTCGATGTAACCGACTGTCTCCGCGTCGTTGGGTCCTTGATGTATTTGGCGACCACGACTAGGGCAGATGTCGCCTCCTCTGTGAACGTCCTGGCCCAGTTCTCCCGGGCTCCCCGAGCTCGGCACATGGAGGCTGCACTACGCGTCGTCCGGTATGCCCTCTCCACTGCACGCAGTGGGCTGTGTTATCGTGCACAACCATCTATTGTTGTGGATGGATACACGGACACCGATTGGACACATGACACTGACGCACGCAGCCGTACAGGTTACATCTTCCTCGTTGGCGGGACCGCAGTGTCGTGGAAGAGTGGTAAGCAAGGTTGTGTGGCACGCAGCTCAAGTGAGGCTGAGTATGTTGCCCTAGGCGCAGGCACCTGCAAGAGTGTGTGGGTGTGTCGCTTGCTGCAGCAGCTTGGCGTCCCCATTCGCTATATCACCTTACGCTGTGACAATCAAAGCACTAAGGCGATTGCTGAACATGACGGCATGCATCACACACACACGAAGCACATCAATGTTGAGCATCATTTTGTGCGTAAGCGTATTGCTGCAGGTGATGTCCAGATCATCTGGCTTGATACATGACAGCAATGCGCCGATTTCCTGATGAAGGCACTGAGCAGCAACGTCTTCAAGGCTGCCGTGCATGCTCTTAGGTTGTTGTGTCCGCGTGATGATCTTGGCTGAATGGCTGTGGCTAGTACTTGCATCATTGTCTGTCACTCCTTGTGACACTCGTTTGTGAATGTCCATGTATGTCACTGTGCGTCGGCTGTGGGTCATGGGGGAGTGTTGATTTATGGCATGTTGTGACCTCTGGCCTCGCTACACACACTCCACCAACACTGATGCAGGTGACTAAGCCAAAGACGTCGTCCCAGCAATGTTTCCACCAAGACGAGCCACGGCATGGATCAAGAAAAGCTAGTCAACCTCACATGCATGACTCACATGCATTCACTCACGATGGGCCTTGAGAATACCCGGGTTTGTCCTCTACCCAGATATCTGCTTGGCAAGTGACCTACATTCTGCTAGGAAATTGTCTTGTTGGCAGGTGGGGTCGAATCACCCAGGTTCGATGGTGGCAAGCGAGATCGAGCTCGATGCTCGCTCGCTCGCTCTCCCCTCCCTGTAACAGCTCTATGGAACGTGACTTCTATCTATCTATCTATCTATCCGTTAAGCTTTGGAACTCTCATTGCACTTTCACACTACACTATGGCTCTTGACCTCCATGCTTGGTGCTTGCTCCACAGTGTCCCCGTTGCTTCTCCCACTACTTACGGCCACTCGTCATGCTCCTACCTCAGTCTACTCGCTAGCCTAGACTATTCACTGGTATCAGAGCAAGTGTGTGGGAGACGATCGACCCGCCGTCCGCAGATCCTTGGCCTGCTACGCGATGGCCTCTCTTGGCGTCACGCACCCATCCCGCTGCCTCTTGTGGCCCTTAGGGGAGAGAGCGTCCTCCTTCTTTCCTCTTGGCCTCTCTCTCCCCTCTACGTCCGCCTCCTCTTCATCGACTGAGGGTAGTGACGCCGCCTCGCTTGGCGACGATCCGCTTTGTGGCGGAAGTTCCGTTTGAGGGGGACATTCCCTCATCCGCCGCCCTTCTCTCCATGCCACCCACCACTTTGGTGGGAACGGCACCCGCAGTAGGCTGGACTCTCCCTCCTCAGTGAGTCTCTCGCACTGACGCTACGACCGGCGGCCACTACGCCGCTCACCGTAGCACCTCCTACAGCAGCAGCCGCAACACCACTCACATTGCATTCGCTTCCGCACCCGCACCACAGCAGCCGCACAAACAACTGTTGTTCTTCTATGCCCCATGGCCACTGCTATGGGTTGACGGACAGGTTGGGCATGCACTGCTCCCTTGGAGTAAGTCCCCCAAACCTTGTTCGTGGTGCAAGTCCAAGCGAGACACCAGAAGTGTAGCGCAACGGATAGCATGTTGGACTTAGGGACAACAGGTCCTGCGATCGAGCCTTGATGTGCGCAGGAGGTTTTTTGACCTTCTAGCACAGGGGAAGTTTCTTAGACATTTCTCCATGCATGAGGAGAGTGCGCCACTTGGCGGTCAGTGGATGCGCCAATTGGCGGACTGGTGAGGTGGTGTGGAGTGACCACCCCAAAAGTGTCACTACCCACACACCTTAGAAGCCAGGCCTAGGACTATATGTACCAGGCTCATTCCTCATTCTAATTACACAATCTGGCCTTAGATGCTCCTCACAGAGTTGTCGAACTAAGGAACAGTATAAAGAAGACACTGGTTGGTCTAAGCCCCAGGAGTTAGTCTTTGACTAGCACCTCGCGCGAAAGTGACCAAGTGTTAAGTGGACACAGTTGCTAGCAAGTGATTGCCTAGGAACTGCTCAGTGTGGAACCGTGATCCTGAGGGTGATATCTTCTCCTAGCTGAAATGCTAGGAGCGGATGGCAGGTGCTATTGTGTCGGCCCTGTTTTCTAGTCCGTTTGCCTCAGGCCGGTTGACAACAACTTGACGGCAGCAACAAGCGGCCAGCTGTAGTGCCGCTCCTCTCGGCACATCTCTCTATGGACTCCACTCTTTGTAGCCGTTTCCGCACCACCATCTTGGTGGTCGCCGCATCCACGCTGGCGCACCGGGAGGCTATGAGCGCTGCTCCCCTTGGCGGCTATTCCAAGGAGAGCACGACCTTACAACGCCACAACGTCCACCATGACGTCGCTTCCGCCGAGACAACCTCCGCCTGTGCATCACATCCAGCACACCGGATTTCGGCAAGCCCTCCTGTTTCCCATTCTCCTGGGGGGGTCCAACAAGCGCATGTTAGCGTTGCGGTGGACGCTGCCACTACTCGCGTGTCCTTTGTCCTAGGTCACAACGTCATTGACATGGCAAAAAGGATTATGCGCACTGCATCCGCAATGATAGACGCTGCAGCAACAACTACCGCCACGCTTGTTGCCGCTGCCCGAGCTTTTCGCGCCTCTGCCTTGACCTCAACAGGACGTGCTGCCGAGTCGTACACCAAAGCTGCTGTTGTCGCTAGTCCGGTGGTTGCAACAGCTGTGGATACCTTCAATCAGATTGTTGCAGCCGCCTCCACTGTTGCTTCCGCGACTGCCTCTGCAACATCTGCCGTGTCTGCGGACGCTTCCTCCATTCGTGCCTCCACCTCAGGTGCTGTCACAACTGTTTCATCTGCACCATCAGCCGTCACTTGTGTCGTCACAGCGGCCATCTCCATCGTTGCAACATTCACCACCCTAGGGCGGTCCTCACCACCGGAGCTCTCGCTATGGTGATTCATGCCGCGTCCGTCTGTTGTCTTTGCTGTAGTAGCCAGTGCTGTTCTACCACTTCTTGCCTTCTTGCGCTCACCCTCACCTCCTTCTGCCCTGTGAGGATTCTAAGCTTGTATTCCCTCTGATGTTGCTCTGCCTCCTTGCTTTCTTCTCTTGCGGGGTTTTTTTCTGCTTGTCTGACTGGGGTCGGGCAGTCCTGCAATACACACTCTTCGTGCCTTGGGCACATCCAGTTTTTCCGTGCCCACCGGGGCGGGAAAAACTATGCTGAAATCTGTTTGGCAAGACCTCATCGTCGTCACCATGCCAGGTGACAACGAGTCAGTCAAAGCTGACCTGCAACGCTAGCTGAATCTCGCTCACAAGGCTCATCGCGAGGTTGAAGATCGCCTCAAGCTTGCCAATGACAACCGTGCCGCCTTCGCTGATGAGGTTGCAGCTATTGTGCTTAAACACCTCCCTGTTGCGTCAGTCCCAGCCACTACTGAAAGTACTGGCACCAATGCTGCTGCTGCCTCTACACCCTCTGTTGTCGGCACCGCTGCCAAGAACACTGATGTCACGCCTTTTGTTGCCAACCCCACTCCTGCCGCGCGCCAGCATGATTTCTTCTCGCAGCCCCCTATCATGTCCACTAGGCTCGCATTCTCCTCCTAGGAAACCCGCTTCAGCCCCTGGACTTAGGAAGAGCGTCTGTGGGAGTACTCTTTCCCGACTGTCCCTCCTTTTACGCCTGTCACTACTGAGTCCGCCCGCGCTGTCCGTGCCTTCATTGCTCCTGCGCCTGAGACGCTTGTCGATGATGTTGGCACCTATAACATGGATCCCACCGTCCAGCGTCTAGCTGACCCCGTCAGTGCCTACACCATGCTTTGCCTTCCCACCATCGTCACTAGTCAGGCAGCTCAGAGTGCCCTCACCGTGCAGTTCAACATGCTCTTGATGTGTGCGGACGAACCGCCTGACGCCTACAGGGCACGAGGGCTCAAACTCCTTCGTAAGCTTGGCAAAGCCGCACCAGGCCAGCTGTCGACCTTGCATACCAAGGTCAACGGGTTGATCCCCAAGCTGTCCGACCTTTTCCGCGATGTCAAATCTGATGAGCTGCAGTATCTCACTTCTCAGCCCATTCCTCCAAAGTCCCCGCCAGGCATTGGTGCCCTCTAGGACTTCGTTATTGAGAGGCTCGCTGCCTGGTGGACTAGCCTCCAGAACAAATGCCTTCACCGTACTGCAGTCGTCGGGGTTGTTGCCGTCACCACCACTCCTGCCTCCTCCACATCCACTTCTTCTTCAAACTCTAGAGCCACCGCCCTCACCTCCCGTGGTCGTGGGCGTGGACGTGGTCGTGGGAAGGGTAGTGGGACCCCCCTGGTCCCGTCCTCGGGTTTTCGTCCGCATCTGTCCTGTGGGTTGAGCATAGGCAGTCTGTCGTTCTTCCTTGTTGCCTCTCTGTCTCTGAATTGGCTCCACCATCTGTCGGCACTGTTGCTACCTGTGGCATTCTTCCCGGTGTTCGTGTCTCCAGTGGCTCCTGGGTCCTAGACTACGGAGCCACCCACCACATGCTCTAGCTGCGGCGGCAAAAGTGGCTGTAGCTGCTGCTGCGGCGTCAATGAGAGCAGATGTCATGCGAGTAACAGCATTCACAAGACGTACGACGTCGTGTGTGAGTGTTGGGTGCAACTGGTCCGCAGCAAAGTCGGACGCGTCCCGCCAAAGCGGATCCCCCCGGGGAGAGAGAGGCGGAGATACGCTTACCAAACGTTGACAAGATGCCGCTGCGGACGTGGAGGCGGCCATCTCGGATTCGCGGTCACCTCTCATTCCTCTGCGACGATACGCGTGGCGCTGTAGCAACCTGTCCTCGTAGTACACGCCAGGAGAGACCACGACCTGATTGCCGGTTTGCGCCAGCGTGACGAACACAACACCACGCGCTGGGTGCTGCGGCTGATGCGGTACGTGCAAGCCAGCCGAACCTGCTGCTGATGTTGAACTGCTAATGCTGTTGCTGCTGCTGCTCACGTTGCTGCTGTTGCGTCTGCTGCAGATGTATCGCAGCTGCTGTCGTGGGTGTGCACCAGCTGAGCTGCTGAACTGCTGTTGTTGCTGAGCTGCTGCTGCTCCTGTTCACGTTGCTGCTGCTGCTGCTGACGTTGCTGCTGCTGCGTCTGCTGCTGGATGGGTTGCAGGTGCTGCCGTAGATGTGCACTTGCTGAACTACTGAACTGCTGAGCTGCTACGGCTGCTGCTCATTGCACATCAGCTAGGCCTGCTGCTGTTGAGCTGCTACTGCTGCTGCTGCTGTTAATGTGGTGCAACTGCTGAACTCGGCTGTTGCGGGCAACAGCCGGCTGCTGCTCATGTTGCTGCAGCAAGCAGCAACGTCCGGCTGCTGCGGCTGCTGCTCACGTTGTAGCTGTCGCTGCCGCAGTTGTGCCTGTGGCTGAACTCGGCTGTTGCGGGCAACAGCCAGCTGCTACTCACGTTGCTGCAGCGAGCAGCAACGTCTGGCTGTTCAGGCTGCTGCGGCTGCTGCTCACGTTGCTGCGGGCAACAGCCGGCTGCTATGGCTGTTGCTCACGTTGCTGCAACGAGCCTAAACTGTGCAGATCTTGGTTGTGAAGAGCAGCATCTGCTGAGGGTCTAAGCTGCTGCAGGTCCAAGCTGTTGCTGGCCTCGGCTGCTGAGTCCTTGGCTATGAAGAGCAGCAGTTGCTGAGGGCCGAAGATCCTGCAGGCTTAAGCCGGTGGAGCCTTGGCTGTGAAGAGAAATGTTGCAGTGGGCGGGGCCCCTGAAACAGTCAGCAGTGGTTAGATCCATAGCTGACGTCCCCCCTGCCTTGTTGCCTGCTGCAAGAGACGTCGTTGCCGAGAGGGACAACAGCAACAGGAGGTGGCCGTAGGAGGAGAGAGAGGGATGGAAGTGAGAGCAAGGAGAGGCTCTCTAACTTCGGGCCACAGCGGCAGCGGAGTGGGAGCGAGACGCCAAGAGAGGCCGTCGCTCCACAGGCCGTGGATCTACGGACGGCAGGTCGATCTGATGTCCGTCTCTCATGCACATGCTCTGATACCAATAATTAGTGGGAGAAGCAACAGGGACACTCTGGAGCAAGCACCAAGCATGGAGGTCAAGAGACACAGTGTACTGTGAAAGTGCAGTGAGAGTTCCAAAGCTAAAATGGATAGATAGATAGAAGTCACGAGCCACAGAGCTGTTACGGGGAGGGGAGAGCGAGCGAGCGAGCAGCGAGCTCGATCTCACTTGCCACCCTCGAACCTGGGTGATTCGATCCGACCTGCCAACAAGAAAATTTCCTAACAGAATGTAGGTCACTTGCCAAGCAGATATCTGGCTAGAGGATGAACCCAGGTATTCTCACGGCCCATCGTGAGTGAATGCATGTGAGACATGCACGTGAGGTTGGCAAGCTTTTCTTGATCCATGCCATGGCTTGTCTTGGTGGAAACGCTGCTGGGACGCGTCTTTGGCTTAGTCACCGACATCAGTGTTGATGGAGTGTGTGCAGCGAGGCCAAAGGTCACAACATGCCATAAATCAACAATGGCACGCAAGTGTGGGCAATGCGCCATGGATTTGTGCGGCAGGAGTTGGGAGAGACAAATGGATTGAAAGTGACGAGTACCACGGCACAGGGATGTTATGAGCAAGAGGGAGCAAGCGAGCCAGCAGTGAGCTCGATCTCACTCGCCACCCTTGAAGCTGGTGGATTTGACCCCACCTGCCCTTAAAAAATTTGACCCATCAAGTAGGTCAAGTAGGCCAAGAAACTGTCTGGCTAGAGGGCGAAGCCGGTTATGCTCATGACGATTGTGCATGAATGCATGTAAGAAATGCATGCGAGGCTGGCTAAGCTCTGTGGCGGCTTGAGCCACGCCATGGCTCGTCTTCCAAGCATATGGTCACGACGTACCAACCGGTGAATTCGTCTCTCTCTCTCTCTCTCTCTCTCTCTCTCTCTCTCTCTCTCGTCAGTCACCTGGACCAGTGATGTGAGTGTGCAACAAGGCCAGAGGTCACCGTGTGATAGTGACATAAGCCCAACACCGGGATCAAACATGACCGGTCGGCAACATGCCACCGG
>SZWC01020137.1:34263-47864 GCA_023375785.1 Penium margaritaceum
TTCGTCTCTCTCTCTCTCTCTCTCTCTCTCTCTCTCGTCAGTCACCTGGACCAGTGATGTGAGTGTGCAACAAGGCCAGAGGTCACCGTGTGATAGTGACATAAGCCCAACACCGGGATCAAACATGACCGGTCGGCAACATGCCACCGGTGGTTACTCACGCTCCGGAATAAACCTGGAGTGTGGTCGCATAGGATCAACAACCCAGTATCACACCTCAACAGTCCTACCTAAAACATGCATATCCAAATTTCAATGAACCACATAGACTACGAGAGTGTGGATGCATGCCTCCATGAAATGTTTGCTCCAATGAGTGCTGAGCTCAAAACAAGCACACAAGTCTAAAAGAGCAACAATGCTCTCGAGTAAAGTTAAACATGATGCTGTGGGTGCCATTCTTGCACTTGGCTGAGCCGCCAATGGTGAGCCTTGAGCTTCACTTCAGTTTCATCGCCTGCAGTGATATGGTACATGTGTGTGAATAGATTCAAAAGGTCACTTGCGTGTCGTACACCCATCACCAACACCCACGAGACCGTGTCATCACTGCCGCACCAAAATGGACAGACGGGAAAAATGCACACCATTGGATATGAAATCACACGAGACATGTCTCCCGATGACCGGAACAGGTCACCGAGCTGTCAAGGCTCGATCGTGTAGGTAGCAGCAAGAGGCTGCCTTAAGCTCTCACACACACTAGTCTAGGAGGGAGAGACATCCATGGACGGGGTGGGACAAGAGCGGTGAGAAAACGTGGTTGAGAGATCAGGTGAGAACGACAAGTACGTGAGTAACGAGCAAGCGTAGTCTTAGCCGCAGTTGGCCGGGCCACCCACTCGAGTGACTCGAAGTGGGGCCCAATCGCCACCCCGGGGTCGAACCTGACCGGTCGGCAAAACACCGCCGCGGTTTCTCACACCTCAGAGCGGCTGAGTGTGTGGCCCCGTAGGATCAGCAACCCGGGAAAGAACCAAACAACCTGCTCAGCATGCATGAACATAATTCCAGAAACCACACCTACCACGAGTGTGTGTGGTGCATGCATCACCTCAAGTAATTTCTCAAGTTTCAGCCACCGAGTGGCTCACAATCAACCACTGAGAATTGCATGGTTCCATCACAGAAGGGCGTGAGCACGGCTGGGATCACTCCTGCTTTGCACTCAAACAGCCTTGCTTGGACCATGACTTCAACGGTGTTCAGTAACCTGCAGTGAGTGAGTGAGTGAGTGGGTGAAGACAAGAGGTCACTTGCGTGTGTGTCAAACACTAACACTCCCCCATGACCCACAGACAACCAGCCCACACAACGTACAAGGATTTACAACGAGTGAAACGAAAACATCACATCAGCCAGGTGGATCACGAGCACGCAACAAGCCGACAGCATGCACAACTGTCTTGAACATTCGACTGCTAAGAGCTTTGGCGAGAAAGTCTGCACACTGTTGGCGTGTGTCAACCCAGACAACCTGAACATCTCCTGTAGCAATGCGCTCACGCACAAAGTGATGCTCAATGTTGATATGCTTGGTGCAAGAATGGTGCATGCCATCATGTTCTGCAAGTGCCTTAGTGCTCTGGTTGTCGCAGCGCAGAGTGATGCAGCGGATGGGCACGCGAAGCTGCTGCAACAAGCGAGAAAGCCACACACTCTCACACGTACCTGCGCCGAGTGCAACATACTCAGCCTCACTGGAGCTGCGTGCCATGCATCCCTGTTTGCCACTCTTCCATGAGATGGCGGTGCCACCTACAAGGAAGATGTAGCCTGTGCAACTGTGCAAATCCGCATCATGGGCCTAGTCAGTGTCAGTGTACCCATCAACAACTACAGAGGGCTGGGATCTGTAACACAGACCAAAACGTGCAGTAGACAAGGCGTAGCAAACCACACGCAGTGCAGCCCCGAGGTGCCTCTGCCGAGGCTGCTGAGAGAACTGGGCCAGAAAGTTGACCGAGAAGGCCACATCGGCTCTGGTGGTGGTGGCGAGGTACATCAGTGATCCAACCATACTGAGGTAATCGGCAATGTTGACAGTGTTGCCCAACTGAGATGGGTCAGACGACTTCAGCAGACGCTGGCCTGCCGGGGTCATCGGTGTGGATGCTGTGGGGGTCTGGGAAAGCAGTGAAGAGAAGCGCTCCCCCACGCTGCGTATGTACGCAGCTTGGTGAACATGGAGTGTCCTGCGTTGACGATCCCTCTCGAGCTCCATGCCAAGAAACACACGAGCTGGACCCAGGTCCTTCATTTTGTAGACCGATTGGAGGAGGGTCTTCACTGACTGCACGTCTGCTGGACTGGGTGATGCAATGAGGAGATCATCCACGTAGACCAGAATGGCTACGAGGGGCTGCGAGGGTGCACTCAAAAAGAGTGCGGGGTCGACTGAGATGCGGAGGTAGCCACCTCTCTCCAGAGTGGAGGAGATCTCCAAGTTCCAATAGCGCGGTGACTGCTTGAGCCCATACAGTGCCTTACGCAGCCGCCAGACCTTGTCAGTGCCATCAGTGAATCCTGGGGGCTGCACCATGTAGGTCTCCTCATCAAGGTGACTGTGCAGGAATGCGTTGTTAACATCCATTTGCTCCAACTCCCGGTCATGCTGGGCGACCAGGCTCAAGAGAGCTCGGGCGGTAGTGTAACGAACGACTGGAGCAAAGGTCTCATCAAAGTCGACGCCCGGGATTTGGGAGAAGCCCTTGGTGGTGAGGCATGCCTTGTATCTGTCAATCGTGCCGTCAGGCTTCAGCTTGCGCCGAAGTACCCAACGGGCTGAGACGGCTTTACGGCCGGGTGGGAGGTCCACCAACTCGAACACCTCATGCTCATTCAAGGCCTTAAGCTCCTCTTGCATGGCCTTTTCCCACAGCTCAGCATCAGCGGCCTCTCTAGCCTGACGCACGGTGGTAGGCTTAGCAGGGAGTGAAGTCAAAGAAGGGAGACCACTTGTAGCAAAACAGGCAGCAACATATCCTACTGCAGATGCATCCAAGGCACTGAGAAACTCATGAGCAACAAGTGCATAGCCCACCGCTGAGCTAGGATGGACTACACTGATGGCGAGACCAAGGGCGTCAAGCGCTGTGGGCCTGGCTGTGGAGCAAGCTGTAGTGGGGGCACACTAGACCGGGTGTGACTCTGTGACTGAGAGGCATGTGAGACAGACGTCTGGAGAAGGGCTCGGAGTCTCCCCCCACGGGTGTATGGCTCAGGCACAACTGAAGGTGCCTCTGAAACTGGAGGGGGGACTGGCTCAGCATCAACCAAGGGTGCCTGTGAGGGGACATCACAGACAGTATGCTGGGGAGAGAGTGGAGTAGTGCCACCAGACAGTGGATGGACACTGGCTGGGACGGACGTGGACTCTGACAACGAAGAGGGTGAAGAATGTGGGGTAGACGCCGAAGGCGTATGAGAGGTGGCAATGTGAGAAGGACATGGAGAAGAGGACACGGGAGAGGAGGTCAAGCTTGGGGAAGATGCATTAGCATGTGCATCAGTAGGTTTCTTCTAGCGCGTACTGCGCCAAGGTCTTGTTGGTGGTGCTTCAAGGCTTAGTTGCTTCTATTGCTCTTGCGCTACCAGTGATCCGTTGCTTGAGGAAGAGCCACCGGCCTCAGAGTTTGACTTAGAGGCCTCGGACGACTCAGACTCAGTGTCAGAGTCCATAAATGTGTCAGCTTGCACAGCCACTCTCCTTGCCGCACCATCAATCTGCTTCAATGGCACCATCTGCCAATTCTCAGGTGCCTAATCACCTGACTCGAGCAACACAATCCACTCTCCTGATGTGGGAGCATGGACAGGATCCAACGGCGCTCCCTTGCCGAGCGCCCATTCATCAAACTGGACGTCTCGGCTCCTTATGAGCTTTCCAGCCGCTTGGTCCCACAGCCTAAATGCCTTGTGTGTAGTGTCGTATCCAACCATTACACACTTGCGAGCGCATGCATCCAGCTTGCCACTTCCTTCTCCTGCTTGGACCTTTGCATAGGCAGTACAGCCAAAGACCTTCAAGTGTGAGACATCTAGCTTCTTCCCCGACCAAGCCTCCTATGGCGTCCTCAGCTGCTTCTCTGACTGCTTCTTACCGCGCCTTCCAAGGGCGGCTGCTGGAGTGAGATTCACAAGGTAGCAAGCAGTTTTTGCAGCTTCAGCCCAAAAGCAAGGTGGGAGTTTGGCGTCAAAGAGCATGCTTCGTGTCCTGCCAAGGATAGTCTGGTTCATCCACTCGGCAACGCCATTACACTGGGGGGTGTAAGGCGTGGTGGTCTGGTGGTTGATACCGTGTTGGCTCAACTAGCCTTTGCACGCCTCGTACTCACCACCGTTGTCCGTGCCCAGTGCCTTGACCTTTTTGGTCGTTTGTCGCTCTACTATGGCGACAAACTCTTACAGCATCTCCTTGACATCTCCCTTTGTCTCGAGGATGTAGATCCACATCTTGCAACTGTGGTCATGAATGAAGTACTTGCTGCCACCATTTGAAGGAGTGCATAATGTATCGCACACATCAGAGTGAATCAGGTCCAACATTGCTGCCGCACATTGCCCATTACGCTCAAAAAGCTTTGTCTTTGCCTTGCCTTGGAGGCATGGCTCACACGGCTTGCGCTTTCCCTCATTCTTGGCCTTGCATCCCTCTAGTCCGTGAACCACTTTGTGTTGTTGCATAGCTTGCAGTGTGCTATTAGCAACATGGCCAAGTCGCCTGTGCCACAGCTCAGCATCTGTGTCTTTGGTGGAGTTGGCCGCCATGGTGAGAGCATGTGGTGCAATATCAGGCTTTGGAGACTTGGGCTCTTCAACCGCTGTATATCTCTCATTTGTGCTCTCAAGGGGCTTGTTCTATAGCACGTAGAGCCCATAAACTCGTGGGACCTGTGCGAGAAGACTCTCCTTGGGATAGGAGATCTTGATGTCCTTGTTCTTGACAATCACAGCCTCCTCCTCAGTGAAGACGACCGTCATGTCGTGGTTTGTGATTTTGGACACCGACAAAAGGTTTGCTGCAAAAGATGGCATGTAGACAAAGTTCTTCAACTTCAAGTCTTTTTCAACACCATTTACGATGATGTTGATCAACTTATCTCCCTCACTTTATGCATGGACAAGGCTGCCGTTTGCACACGTGAAGCGACGTTTAGTGTCTCCAATAGAGATGAACCCATCCTTCTCCCTAGAAGAGTGGTGGTTCATGCCAGAGTCGAGCCTGTAAGCTCCACGCTTGAGTATTGTTGCTCCCTTGGTTTTCGGCATGCTCTCAGCCATCATGTTCGTCAACTCCTTCTTACCCTTTCCTTTGCTCTCAATCTCACCACCATGATCTCTTCATTCTTGGGAGCCCTACACCCCCGCGCCCAAGGCTTGCCACTGTTATGGCACTTCCTAGGATGCTTTGAACCCTTTCCACCGCCATCATTGCCTCTTCCTCCAGCATGCTGGCATGCCTCTTCCTCCAGCATACTAGTCTATTTTTGGAGGTTCGACCTCTTCTCCAAGGAACATCTGTAAGTAGCCATGCACCATCATGACAATCTCAAATTGCCATTTTCACAAGGAAAAACCTATCCCAGTGAGCTTTGACATCCCACTTTTGACCTACTCAAGAGTGAGCATCGTGGGTGTCGTCATACTACTTCTCTGCTTCTCAACTTTTCTGCTTTGTTGAGGCTGATGTAGGCTGATGTAGGCTGTTGTCTGCTACCGGTTTAGAAGTTGCAGATCCGTTGCTTACCCCTTAGCCATTGATCACCTGCAAACAGAGAAGAACACACTCTAGGGAACCCAAGGTCGTGCATCCAAGTGGAGCTTATCCTGGTTAGGGCCCAAGGGTCATACCTCCAAGGGCAGAGCTTGTCCTTGGCCCTTGTTCGCTAAGTGCCAGCACCCGCCATTGGAGTTGATGGAGCATATGGAGCTGATGGAGCTGATGCGCGCTGCAAAACAAGAGAGGGCGAGAGAGCGCGTAGAAGAGTGCCTTACAACTGGTCAATGTGGGCCCATAACCCTTTGTCAACTGGCCTGAGGCAACAGACTAGAAAACAAGGCTGAAACAATGGCACTTGCCGTCTGCTCCTAAAAGTGCAACTAGGAGGAGATATCACCCTCAGAATCACGGTTCCACACTGAGCACTTGATAGGAATCACTTCCTTGCATAGTGTCCTTCGCACCTGGTCACTTTTGCGCGATGAGTTAACTCCTGGGGCTTAGATCAACCAATGCTTCTTTAGTGTCTGCCTCTGGTGGAAACCTGTGTGAGGAGTCTCAAAGGTAAGAGTTGTAATGAATCACAAGCAACTGACAAGAACTTATAGTCCTATACCCAGCCTCTAGCCTAAGCGCATAGTGGCTCTTTTGGATGTGTCAATTTGGGGGCAATTTGGATTGCATCATCCCCCCTACCTACATGGCGCTCTTGGTGACCGCCAAGTGGCGCCAGCCACCAGGAAGGACCTTGGAATGTTCTAAGATGTCTCTTAAAACCTTCTTGTCCACCTTTAGTTCACAAAGAAAACTAATCACTAGGCTGGCATTTGGCCCAATAACCTCTTGCTCCAGAGACTAACTCTTGAACGTCTAAGCCACAAGGAGTTGTCCTAGGTAGTGTTTGAAAGCTATATGATACAGTTTAGACCAAGGGGACTTGCTCCAAAGGAACAGTGCATGCCTTGTCTATCTGGACTAGACTTAGGGGACTTACTCCACGGGAGCAGTGCATGCCTAGTCCATCTTGTGCCTGTCCAAATGTTAGCTATGGAAAAGGGGCATATCAGGTCAACAGTGTCGACTGTGAAGTCCCTGCTACAGTCCACGTAGAAGATGAAAGACTTGGACCCAACCTGATTTTTTCTTGACATGGAGCTTGAGCGTGATCGTGCTCGCTGTGTTCTTCACATCCATTAGGCTACATATGTTAGGAGCCTTGGGGAGCGCTTTGCTTTGCTCCTTGAGTGCGTGCCCTGAGCATCCACACCGATGACGCGTGTCGGGCAGAGGTTAGTGAAAAAACTGGATGTGTCCAAGCTGGGGAAGCCAGTAGATGTGACCGACTACTTGCGAGTCATAAGGTCTATGATGTACTTGGCCACTACCACACGAGCAGACGTCGCCTTCGTTGTGAACTTCCTTGCCCACGGGTGTGGCACATGGAGGCTGCATTGCGTATTGTCAGACATGCGCTCTCCACTACACAAGTCCGTCTCTATCACCGGGCGTAGCCTTTAGTGGTTGTTGATGGTTACAATGACAGTGACTGGGCGCATAACACGGCCGCACTGGCTATGTCTTTCTCGTTGGTGGAACAGCCGTCTCCTGGAAACGTGGTAAGCAGGGTTGCATCGCACGCAGCTCCAGTGAGGCAGAATATGTCGCCCTTGGTGCGGGCACTTGTGAAAGTATTTGGTTGTATCATTTGCTTCAGAAATTGGGTTTACCCATTTGCTGCATCACCTTGCACTGTGATAATCAAATGACAAAAGCTACTGCTGAGCACGATGGCATGCATCACACTCGCACAAAGCACATCAATGTGGAACATCATTTCATACGTGAGTATGTGGCTGCAGGTGATATTCAGATTGTGTGGGTTGACACCCGCCAGCAATGAGATGACTTCCTCACAAAGGCATTGAGCAGCAATGTCTTCAAGGAAGCAGCACACGCTGTTGGGTTGCTGTGTCCTCGTGATGCTCCTGGTTGATCTGCCATGCCAGAGCTTGTGTACAGTCTTGTGATGTGTCACTTCTTGTGATTTTCACACTATGCCTGTGAGTGTCATTCGTGTGCTTTGGCTGTGGGTCATGGAGGAGTGTTGGATTTATGTCACTATCACGCGGTGGCCTCTGGCCTCGTTGCACACTCACATTACTGGTGCAGGTGACTGACCAGAGAGAGACAAATTCACCGGTTGGTTCGTTGTGACCAGATGCTTGGAAGACGAGCCATGGCTTGGCTCAAGCGGCTACATAGCTTAGCCAGCCTCACATGCATTTCTCATATGCATTCATGCACGTTTGTCATGAGCATAACCGGGTTCACCCTCTAGCCAGACAACTTCTTGGCTTACTTGACCTACTTGATGGGTCGAATTGGTTCTGTGGGCAGGTGGGGTCGAATCCACCAGCTTCAAGGGTGGCGAGCGAGATCGAGCTCACTTCTTTCTCGCTCGCTCCCTCCTACTCATAACACCCCTGTGCCGTGTTACTCGCCACTTTCAATCCGTTTGTCTCTCCCAACTCCTGCCGCACAAATCCATGGCACATTACCCACTCTTGCGTGCCACATGTCATGCTCCTACCTCAGTCTACTCGCTAGCCTAGACTATCCAGTCCCGGGGTGGCGGTCGGGCCCTGTTGGTGTGAGTAACGGTGACCTCTGGACTTGTTGTCACGGCTCGTTGGTTAGCTGAGACACCCGAAGGCTGCGTTGACATCGTGAGCACCAGAGGACTCGCCCTCATGTGCTCTACAGAGTTTTCTTGGTGACCACCTCCCGGGTCCATTTTCTCAGTGGCACTGTCCTTGCTCGTTAATGATCTAGTTGCGAAGAGTTTCTGTTTTTGCACCTGACCCTTCTTTTGGTTTGTCATTCGGAAAATCGAGGAGCATGTACATCCGTTGGGTTCACCTCCACTGTCGTTTTGGAGCTTGTAGCCGGGTTAGGTTGTTTTCTTACCGATTCCTTGGACTTGTGTGCCTAGTTGTGCGCACGTGGGTGAGACTACATCTATCCTCTTGTTTTTTTTTGTGACTCTAACTTCTATGTTTCAAAGCACATCTTCGACGGCTCTCCACCTTTTAGAGCACCATCTGTCTCGTTGTGCACTATGCAGCATGCCCTCTAACACAAAATATGGTTCAGGGAGTTCCTCTATTCCCTCAGGCCCCACGCTGAGTGTCTTGTGTGGGTGGCCTGGTCAACCGGCTACTAACACCCCAATGTCTTGTTCCTCCTCCCGAACTCTTGTTCTTGTGTTTTTGAGCTTCTAATGACGGAGCTCTCCTCTATCAATGGTGTCGTGAGTGTGCATTCTTTTTCATTGCTTGCTGCATGTATTGTAGTAGCAGCCCTCTACCACCTACAGTGGGTTAGCCACCAGTATCCATGTAGGGCCATTAAACTCTTCCCCTTGTTTCTTAATGTATGCATTTGAGACCTAGCCAAATGTTGGCAATGTAATTTGTCCACCCACCACGAGTGTTTCACATAGCATTGGCCTGTCTTTTCTAAAGTTATTCTTTCACCTCTGTCCTTGTCACATCACACATACATGTTTGTGCATGCAAGTGAATTGCATGATGGTGTTACGAAATGATTGGCAAGTGGACGTGGCACGTCTGAGAGTGCCAAGCGTGATCATGCCCTCTTTGGTTGAACCATGAGTGAAAACTTGACTTGCAGCACGAGTCTTGTGGTTTAGATTGCCGAACCTCATCGGTGACTCTCTTTTCACATTACCTAGAGGATTTCTTCTTCTGCCCACAGACAGTTTAGGATGCTGGGGATTTAGTTCCTCGCTTTAGGAATGTTTGGTTTTAGGCAAGTTCTCGGTTGTTGATCCTACTAGGGCCATGCTGCCTAGATTTTCCAGAATCAGCCACTCTCGCTTTAATACCAATATGTCTGGTTTGAATTCAGGGGTGAAATCGTTGTGGACCCCTCGCTTGGTGCGAGTGGGTGGGCCTTGCTTCACTGTGTAAATGTAAACGGCTACTTGTGCATATTTTATCTCTTATCCTGTTTGTCTCAACCACAAAGTCTACCCAAGAATTCATTCTTTTCCCCTTCACGCTTCTTTCTCTATCTCCCTCATACTCTTCCCTTAATGTGAATGAGGCTCCATGCAAACTCGTCTCGTGAGTGGCCTTGTCAACTGATTATAGTTCTCCCATGCCTCTCACTCTTGTTTGTCTTGTTTTTTATCTCAACCATGTTTCAAATCTCTGGCATATATGATATCTCATGCCTTGCATGTGTGAGATCCTTCCCTTCCTTGCCCGCCTTTAAAAAATACCTACATCCTGGAAAAATGATACATGTATGCCAAGTTGTTTCCAATGGCATTACATGCACGTTACTAAAACTTGCGAGAGAATTACAAATCATCCTCTCTTATGTGCAACATCAAACGATGTTGATGGATTCATACTCAGCCATCTATGTTAGCATTAGCATAAGCCAATAGGTTGCAACCCATCAGTGAGAGTGTGAAAGACCAACAGGTGACGCCGATGCGTTGCACATAATGGATGTTCACATGGACACAATAAAGTTGTCGTGTCAGTCTTGATGACCTCTGGACTTAATTCCACTCACTTGCAGGCACTCTATGGTGCTTGAAAAATACTTTGACAGTACAAGCTTCACCTTGTACGCTCTCACGTGTCCACAGGAGTTTTCTTCATGGCCACTTCCCACGTCCATTTTCTTGGTGACCGTGCACTTGCTCTTTCTCAGCCAAAATGTGTACAGTCCTTCTCTATGCATCTTGTGCTACTTTCTGACTATCATTTGAAAAACCTGAACAACTTGTATGGTATCCGGGACCTGGTTGGTCTCTTTTTTTCTGGGAGCTGGTAGATTGGTTTTTGTTGTTTTTCACTCCTAGCAGATGTGTTGTGTAGATGCATGTACACTTGCCTGAGAGGGGGAGGGGAGAAGTGGATAACTTCCCCTACTCACTCTTTCCTTCTATGAATCTCAAAATCTTTAAATTCTTCCTTTCCATCTCTTCACCTTTCCTAGAATTGTGATTTACATGTGTCTCTCCTGATGTATCCTCTCATACATAACGTTTTTCAGGGATTTTTTTCATTCCCTCGTGGTATCAGAGCAGTTGAGAGACTACATCACTGTATCCCACCATATCATATGCAACAGCTGCAGTAGATGTGTCTGGGCTGGGCTAGGTTGATTGGGTGGAGTATACAGATTCGGTCAACATGGAATCCTTAAGCCAGGGGCTCACATCACACAGTCCTCTGGCACAACAAGAGGAAAAATGCTGCCATCTTTTTCAGCAGCTTCCCTCGTTACAGCTACCAACCTCACGATAAATTTCAGCGAAAGGCATAGTTCTAATCTGCCATAGCATCATCGGTAGCAACGGTAATAGAAACAAAAACAGTAGCTACAACTTCGGAACATCATATCAGCTGCTATATTCAGAACAGTTTCACACTGCTACATCAACAACAGATATAGCTGCACTCGGCCGAAGCAAGATTAATTGTTGAAATCATGTATAGTGGTTGCATCTGTTGTATCCCACAATAGCAGTAGCAACTGCTCCCACACTTGGATGGCAGTAGCCGCCATAGAAATTGTAGCTATAGATCCACCATTATGACAATAAAGAAAATTGCAGAAGAAGCATCCGTAGCAGCAAAAAAAAAGCTGTAGTAACAGCACCGCCTCACAAACACGAGCAGAAATTAGCAAAAATAAACATCAGAAGCAATAGGATCGTCTTCACAAGATGTAGCAGTAGTAGCAGCAACTTTTGTGACCATAGGGAAGTTACAACACAACTTCCCAGCCGCTACAGATGTTTCATGTGTTGGCCTCACCGTTGGCCGGTAGGCTAGTAGTCGACAAGGTCATTGACCAAGGAGCTCATTGACTACAAGTCTGTTTGTTGGCCAGATTTGAGCAAAGTTTTCCAATAGGGTGACTTTTGACATGTCCTCTAGACCGAGGGTGGACCCGGGTCTACCTACTTGGCGATCACCATTTTTTGTTCTAATCTGTCCTTTTCATTACATTTTGTTTTCATTCCCCTCCCCCCTTTTCTCCAAATCCTCTCTTGGTCGTAATGCGATTACTTAGACATTTGTCCCCGTATTTTGGAAGACCTTGGTTTGTGAGGGTTGCTACCCAGATACGTGGGAGTTCTCCCATGTCATGGTAGACTTGTCTTAGATTTCTTCTAGTTTTGGTCCTCTATTTCACTTTTCTTGGTTGAAACCCGGACTTGGGATTGTGTCATAGTACCTTTGGAGACCCTGTCAGGGTCTAGATCCAAGCACAATGGAATGTTCTCGTGCCGTACGAGACAATCTCCGGATTCTCCCATCCATCTTCTAATTTCTACTCTCAGTTGTTTTTGTTTCCAGCATGGCATGACTGTTAATGCCACCAACCAGATCAACGTTGACACCACCCCATAGGGCCCCATCATTTTAGGGGCCACCTTCAATATTTCATGTACCTCCATCATGGTTGTACGCACCATCTCTACACGAATTTCCACCCTCTCAAGAAGCCGCCTCATGTTCACATTAACTGGACACCAAATCGCCGTTGGACCTCCACTGGGGATCCCACCCCCAATTTCTAGATGCCTCATCGTCCATGTCTTGGCTCCTGACATCCTCACTGTCAGATCCATGCACATGTTCTTACCAGATGCCTTGGCCTTTTCAGCTGAGACCTCTAGGTGTCTTCAATGGTGTGAGTTTGGCGGTCAGGTTCGAATGTCATCACGATGATTCAGATGGATCCCTTCTAGGAGAGTTGTTGGGTTGTCCAGTTGTGGATGACATGTGGATTTAGGAATGAAAGTGTGTTATATGCCCTTGTGTCTTAGCCCATTACCTTGTCCAAGCATCGTCCTTTACTGTCCTTTCTTGTAACATTGTAGCATGTACTTTTTTTTCCCTCTGGTGTTTCCCATGGCTTCCTGGTCATCAATTCAGCAGCCAATCACCATATGAATTTTTCTTTTCTCGTGTTCACGTCACTAGAGCATGTTGGGAAAGTTCGTTGCATGTGTACTGGTTCAGGTCAGGTACTGCCTTTTCATGATTTTGGCGTCATGCAATTTGTTGGTCCTTCAGGCAATGTGTTCTTGTCTGACGTATTTTATGTGGCTATTTGTAAGGTAAGTGTTCTGTCAGTCCATATGCTAGGGTTATGGTTAGTCACTCCACCTTTATACACTCCATTACTTGTGTGTACCGCTCCTCTATTATCTTCACTTCCTAGAATTTTACTAATGTGTATGGACTTGTTACATCACTTGTTCAGAAGTGAACAAGTGTCAGTATTTTTTCAAATAAAATGATTTTTGTTTTCGTTTAATTTCTAATTCTTACTCTCCATTAATTCAAAGATATACTCAACAGTTTTTAAGGTAACCTACTTATGTCCTCCAACGTCTTACCAGGTGTATACCTCATACATTGCATGTTATCAAAACCTGCATCGAACTACTGCTCACTTTTTGTATGAGAAAGTGCCATTCGGCTCTTTACTTATACTCTGCAAGGGTCGTGAACGTCATTCGCTCAAAGCAAAATGTAGTCCCCCCCTCCCCCTCCACCCTCCTCACCCAAAACATGTCGAGTGTACTGGGGGGTGTATCATGGGGTGTATCGTATGTACGTTAAAAAATGTACGCAAGTGTATATGTAAACTTGTGTGCAAAGTTGGACGAATCCAAACACACTTTGTTGTACAGCCTCCAATATACTTCAACTCCGGAGGGTGTGGGGGATGGCTAGTCCCACTCCCCCTCCTCAAAAGTGAAATGTGTAGGTGGTGAGTGTATTGGATAGACAACCAAAAGCAACACAAGTGTTTTTTT
>SZWC01020138.1:22447-33764 GCA_023375785.1 Penium margaritaceum
GTGCGGTTCTCCTGCGCTTCCGCGCGCGGTAGCAGAGTACGCCTGCGGCTGCCCAACGCCCGCCAGTTGCTGCGCTGACTGGCATAACAGCTAGACCAAATCCCAGCCTGCTGCAGTTTCGCTTTCCACACACCACCGTGCCAGGCTGCTCCCCGGGTCAGACCTGCTGCTCTGGCAGGTTGGAACGCTGCCAGAAGGTTGGGCGGTGCAAATCCGCTTTGATCCCGCCAACTCGAAAGTCCGCTCGTTTTGGTAGAGACATTTCGGATACGCGTGTAAACGGCTCAGATCGCATTGCCTTCAAGGGTGTAACGGATGCCATTAAAGCCAGATCACTTTTTCAAGCGACGTACCAAACTTTCTAAAACGAAATCTTGTGACCCCTGAGCCCTGAACTGGAATAGGTTTCAACCTTTCTATTCACCCCAAATCACATGGACATCTCATGGCAGGGCGCTGCCATAATAGGCCTCTCCGATCAACCACAATGCAATAGGGCAGTCTTCAAGTAGGAATCTCAACGAGAGGGGGTCCGCGTCAAGTGAGGGGTCGAAACCGGCACCTGCCACAAATTCATCCCTTTTCAAAGCAACCTTGTCAAAAGCGATGACCTGACCAGAAACCAGCATACATGATGACATTGTACACACCAAGCCATGGCAAGATCTTATTCTCAACAGCTACCTCTAACAAATGTGCCACTCTGCGATCACCACAGGATTTATCCGTCGGTTAATCACGCCAGCACGAAGCTCCAACCTGATGTCAATGTCTCAACTCCTACGTAGCCCGCATAGGTAGCTTTTGAAATGGGACATTTTCCTACAAGCAAAAATTTAATCAATAATTTCAAATAATTTTGACTCTGACATGTAACAATATAAAGTACCAAATCAAGCAACGCATTCACGTTCATTGTCTCAACTCAAGTAAAAAGAACTAACTATAAACAAATGGTTGTGGTGTTCATGAAAAGTGGGGTGCAAGAATCGTCCAATCAGCAAAGTGACCGTCCGGCCATTCTCTTTGGCGTATGTATTCGAACAACGTAACCAGATTAGGGATTCTCATGGGTCGCAGAGCAACTAGGCTCGAATTCCAATGACCTTTCAACTCTTTCACCGAGCGGAGCGTGGGTCCTTCGTACGATGAGGTCCGGTGTAGTAGACAGTTAGAGGACATGGGACAAGTGAATCATTTGTAGTAAGCAGTGAGTGTACTTCAATCACATGTGTCGGACAAGGTGAGCACATGTATGCCATGGATGAGAATCACAACGAGGCATATGCTGGGACTTTGGCGCTCAAGCCCAGCCACGCATGCAATGTCGCGCTATGGGTGGTCCCTTCAAGAAACTCCACCAATAATGCGGGGGGAGGGGTCGTGAGTATCGTCTTGTTCGTAACAAATTCAACCAATTCGACCATTCACCATCTCATCTCAAGCGCGGACAATCAACCATAAACAATTTAGCGTCATCGAAAAGCCGATCAAACAATGCCGAAAAATTGATACAATTCGCCGTACTTCTGTTGGCCATCTCAGAAAGTGTTCGAATTCGTTCGAAACCTCCGAGGACAACGCACCAGACGTCGAGGCAGGTGGTCAAAATGCCCTCAACCGATCGGCGCAAGAATCTTGAGGTCGATGCTCGGTTGGCCACAGATGCAGTGTAGTAATGCCCACAAGCAGTTCATGGACTCGTGTACGTCCGGGGCGTGGCACTTCCCCTCTTTCAGTTGCGACGTCTCTTTGCATGCGCAAATGTTTGCCCGGGATGACAGTAATAGTTATTCATCAAATGATACACGTCTCGGAGGTCGTTGGGCTCCGACCTAATGTGCCCAATGTCATAGTCGTGACACCTGACCAGGTACTCGATCGATATTTCTCATTACGCTGATGTCTGAGGATTTCTTCAACCACGCACTCCGCATCCCCGTTCGCCTGAATACGAGTCAGGGGAGTGATATCTCTTCTGGGAAAGTCCTCCTTGAGGTCCTAGTAGTGCTTGTGCTTTCTTGCGTGGGAGGTAGCGTGGATCGTCATGATATCGGGTAGGCAAATTCAAGGGATGACATGGGTTTGCAATTGTTCGATGACAAACGGCCCAAACCATCAGGGTTTGAGAGTTGTACATCATGTCCTCGAAGTTTGAAGTTTGCCGAGTAGAGTATGACGTGGTCGCTGGTGCCGGACCCGTCTTTGTCACAATGTTGGTCCATTGCTCCCTTCGTTGCTACTCGTGTCTTCATAAGGGTTTCCCGTGCTTCCCTCCGTCCGTGGACGTTGCCCAAGGGGACATTAATCTGGCTTTGAAGTCTTGCCGGTGTGACGGGAAGTGTTCCGTATACTACTTCAAAGGTCGGCCATTTTTCTCATCCAATCCGTGTTGTATGGGTCGCACAAAGTGCGAAGAAGCTGTTTGAGCATATCATTGGTTTGCGTGGTCCGTCCGTCAGTTTGAGGATGGGACGCCGTCGATAGCTAGATCCAACTTCCACAACGCCTCATCAATTTGTGCCAGAAAATGCCCAGTGCAGTAGCCATCCCTGTCGTCGATGATGGTATGTGGCACGTCATGCAACCATATGGTTTGATTTAGAGACAGTTGTGTTGTTCTCTCCGGGGTGACGGTGGTCGTAGAAACGAAGTGAGACAAGTTTAAAACCTTCTATCTATTACGAGGATGGCGTAATAGCCATCGGCAGTGGCAAACAATTCCGTCAAGAACCCCATGTTGATGTTGAACCATGGCTCTGTCGGAACAAGGACGGCTTGGAGTAGTCCACGTGGCCTCGTGTGACAGTTTTTTTTTGCTAAAGATGTCGCACGATTTATAGAAGCTGCCACGTTGGGCTACACCTTGTCCCACCAGTTATAATCTACCGACTTCTTGAGGGTGTTGTCCTTCCCAACGTATCTACTCGACCAGTGTTGTGGCACTCCTCCGATAGTCTCCAACAAAAACATTTGTTTGGATGTACGATGACCTCGCAATGGATTGTCGTCGCCAGTTGGGGTCACCGAACCATGTAATGGTTTTGTCATAAACGTAAAACTCTTTGAAACCCTCCACAAACAAAATTGCAAGGTGCGGGTCTCGTTCAAAGAGTGGCGTGTTGATCTCGGCGAACAGGTCCAGACATCGACTCAGAGCATCCCTTTGAATGTTTTTTATCGGTACATGAGTTCGTAGTCAAAGTTGGACTCAAGGAATTCCATCCATCAAGTTTGTCGATGGCTCGTGTTTGTCAAAACATTCAAGGATTTATGTGTGGTGTAGTCGGTGCAGACGATGCATCATCATTATTCTAAGTAGCACATCCACATTCTAAAGACTTGTAGGATACGAGCAATTCTCTCTTGTGCACCACGTAGTTCAGGTATGGGCCGCTTGGCTTTGCGACATGTATGCGGCTGGCTGTTCTCCACCGCCGTTGCCTTGGAGGATAACGGCTTTGATTGCTTGATCGGACGCATCAATGGCCATGACGTACTCCACCATTGGATCCGTTGATGGTTTGACAAGCAAGATCAGGGAGAGGCAATAACACCTGGGTATAGTTCTCTACAACTCCATGATAGTAACTGCAAAATCCCAAAAACACTTGGACACCCCAAACGCTCATCGACATCAGCCAACCAGTGAATTCCTCTACTTCTTTGGAGTCTATGGTGAAACATCCGCCGCCGATGATGTGGCCAGAAAACTTTATCGAACGGCGACCAACCTGCAATTTGTGATTATTCCATGAAATTCACCTCTTTCTAGAATCTCAAGAACCTTTTATAGATGCTTTTTGTGCTCCTCTAGGATGTGACTACACACCTTAATGTCATGGACATACACTGCGACGAAGTCATAGAGGTACGGTTGAAGAATGTGGTTCATTTCAACCATAAACATGGGGGGGGGTGCTCGCAATTCCAAAGGCGAGAGCCATGAGGTTGAAGCTAGCATGCCTGTCACAGAACACCGTCTTCTTGATTTCCTTACCAGACACATGGGTCTGTTGGTAGCACCTGCGTAGGTCGATTTTGGTGAAATCTGTGCCCTGAGAGGTTGGTCAAAAATTTCATTCGCTCGTGGAAGGGTTGGCGGCTCTTGATTGTCATGTGGTTCGACACTCGGTCATCCTCGCACATCCGCATTTTTATGGATTTCCTTTTCACGAAGATTACAGGTGCAACACAGGATAATGTGGATGGTTTGAGAAACCCTGGCCAAGCATCCCATCCAGTTGGTTTGTGAGTTCGGTCAACTCGTGGTCACTCATCCAATAATTCCCCTCTACAATCGGTCTACTTCCCGGTTTCAAGTCTATCTAGTTATCGACATTTCACTGCAGAGATGAATCTCGTGATAGTTCCTTGAGAAAAGCCTACTCAAAATCCCTGACAAGTGGTACAAACTCCTTTGAGTGGGTGCAAACTTGTCAGGTGTCGCAGCCGACGTGGTCACCTTTGCTACTACAATTTCTTCCACTTCCACTGTCTCCACGTGGACTAACCACAATTGAGCTCCTCTTTGTAGATATCTCTTAGGCGCGTTCAAATACATCGGCTAGCATCTCATGATTGTTGCAACTTCCTCCACAGATTCCATCACTACTGCTTTCCATAGCAACCAGAACATTGTGCATCGCTTGACAATGGACAGGTATTTTTTTTCCTGTTGTGGACGTAGATACATCCGCTACTCCACTCTACCTGCAAATTATGCACGTAGAAGAAATCTCGCATGAGGAATTTTTTTTTCACGTCACTCACTGGACAAGTTCTCTAGACCGATACATCTTGCGGATCTCTCATTTGAAGATGGAGAGGTTTGCAATGTCTATAGGGTTGTAGTTATCAATTGAATGTTTCTCCTTCAATCACCCCAGTTTGTAATCCCAGTCCCTTAACTACGTCATTGCCTACAGAAATATAAGAAGGTCCTCCATCTAATAGTGCAAGTATCATTATGTGACTTAACAACCCCTTGGTTGTGCTCATAGCAGTTTCGCCACTTGGCTGTCCTTGTGTCCCTTGTCAAATTTTGCAGTCCCATGAGTGTTCATTAGTGACCATTTGAATGTGTGGTTTTTTCTATAAAGAGCCTTGTATAGTTCCCCTCGGACTCCATTGACTCCGGGTGCTTTATGACTACCCTGGCTGAGTTTGCTGTCCGATATTCCAAGGTTGGTGATGGATGCTGCCAGGGATGTGATGACTCTTAGTGAAAGGTGTTTTTCTGTGCTTGGGTGGAAGAATTTTGAGGTAGGTGTCGACGAGGTATCGTTAATCATGTCACTTTCACACACTGGGTAATCTATGTATACTACAGTCGCAATACATTTACTTCGTAGAAGTTGACTTATGTATGTACACCTGTTAAATCATAAGTTGTTTTGTGAACAATGTACAAATTACCTGTAGGCAATTTTTTTAAATTTCATATTACCCCGGTGAGTTTTGAATTTGACGTCCTGGTTTTTTTAAGCACGTGTTCCTTAATTCCAACCAGGTTTTTGACATTGTAATTATTCATGTGTTCCTAATTCATCGAACTCAAATGAGTTGTGATCCTTAAATTCGATGAGAGAGCCAGTTCAATTCTTTGGTGTTCCTTAAATTCGACGTCAGTGCGTCTCGCAACGGGCGTCGTGGGGTTCCAACCCGTTGCTGACAAAGTCGCTTCGACCCTTAAATCTATCATGTCGCGCGGATGACGGCGGATGCCAGTTCGGTGGGGAATCCGTTGCATGCATCGTTCGTGTGGTCACTGATTAATGCTGTAGTTGTTACAGATACGCTCCCAGTTCACAACCAATCCAGTCTTCTTTCGTCACCCGTATCTACCAGCATGGAGAGATTCCTTCAGAAGGTCTCTGCGGAGGAGCGCGTCCGCCGTTTGGAGTCCCAGCTCGGACATCCCGTGCCTCCGCAGCCTATCCGTGAGAGACTTCCCGTGGCTCGCCCGAGGAAACCGGTTTTCCTCACGTACGACAATTCACTTTCTTCGACTGCATCAATTGCATCACCTGAACAAGAGACACCAACACAGCGGTCCATTTAATGCTCTAGTGCTGCAGCTTCACCTTTGTCGCTACCACCCGCACCTGTGCGTGCCATGCAGGTGTCTTCGTCCTCCGACAGCCCTGCATCAACCGCTGCTGAGCGTCGCATAGTGCAAGAGCAACATGCATTGAAAGCTGGCATCGCCTACCTCTACAAGGGAGATGTGCCGGCAAACCCTACCGTTGCGGACAAAGGGAAGGGGAGGGTCGTGGAGGAGCCTTTCCCCAAGCGTCGTCGTCCTCCCCTACCCGTCAAACGCATGCATCCCGGTTCCCTGCCAATCGAGGAGCCGACTGAGCCTCTCCCACCTGTTAGTTACAGCGACAGCGACAGCGACACCGGGTCCATGCGACAAGATCGGTCAGAGACCGATGCTTCCAGTGCATCTTCCTCCAGCAGTTAGTCTGTTGACGACTCCACCGAGAGCGAGTGCATGGCGCTCATCCCAACTGACCACAAAACAACCTCCGAAGACACATGGAGCAGTAGACAGTCAAAGAAGCGTGGCCAGTACCGTGACTGGTTTGGCTCCAGACACTTGCCCGCCATCTTTAGGGCGGTGAAGTCTCACCACTCCTTCTACGCAGCGGTGAAGCATCTGCAATGATCTTTCCGGACGTCGGATGGCCTCTACGTATTCGACCGCCTGGCACCGAGCACCATCGCCGAATGGTTCATACCCGGGATGACTGTGCTCAAGGCCCAGTATGCTTAAGCAGCCACCATCGCCATGAAAATGGAACCCTCTCCACCAGTCACAAGCAAAAAGGGGGTGCATGGGAATCGTGGAAAAAAGGTGTGGTTGGCGGCCCATCCGAAAGTGGTGAAGGAGATAAAAAATGTCTGCTTCGAGCCCGCGATGCCGGTAACCCGCTCAACAGCAAGTCCATCTAGTGTGAGATCCGACGGATCATCGATCAGCACGCGCCCGACGACCTCGCATCTTTGGGCGATCATGCTTCTGGGCTGTCGTGGGTCCGAAAGGCTGTGACCACAACCATGGGGTGGTCATGGCGTGCAGGCACAACGGCCGCCCAAAAGGTGCCCGAGGACTGGAAGCAGAAAGTGGACAATTTTTTAATGAGAGCAGCCGCTTTGATCAGTTTTCATTGAATTCTACCAGTTTTTGTCATCGACGCTGACCAGACGGCGATCCAGCTCGTCAAAGGTATACACTTTTGATGGATACACATTCGTATCAGTTCCATCTTCCCTAAGATACACCTCCCAATACACCTCCAATATGTACAAAGGGGGGGAGGGGGGGGGGACCAAGTCGAGTGCCCCTCCCCCAAAAAGCGGATAATGTATCTGGGGTGTGTATCGGAATATGTAGCGGATGTGCAAGCCAAATGCTACACATGTGTATTTCCTCTAAATACTATTGGAAGCGGTNGTTGACGTACGCGTATGTCGTTTTTTGCGATACCCTGTCGAAACATAAAGGAGCAACTCCCCCCCTTCGAAATAGCACAAATCTATGGGAGGAGTCAAGAGTGGCGTGTATCGTAGGTACTCATGAAATCTTCACATAACTTTTTTGTGACTTACGATACACACGTGTATTTTTTCGATGGCCTTCCAGCTACACTTCCTTATGCAGAGCCCCAATTCACTCGAGGGGTGGGGGTGGGGGGGGGGGGAGGTGGGGACTGATTTTCCCCCCCCCCTCAATGCAGAGTGTATTGGGTAGGTGAATTAGTGATTGTATATGATAATCGTCCAACAAAGTACATAAGGGAATTCTGTCATAAAACATATGCGAATGCTAAACGCCCCCGCATGATGTTAGCCATGGAGATAAATTGCTGGCCGTCGAAGGTGATGTGTCTTGTTTTTGTTTGTACCCATGCATGATTGTAAGCCTGCTTGTATTGCTTGAGTGTGGGTCCGCACCTCCGTTCATTCCCCGAGAGCAAAAGTAGCTGGTTTATGTGCTTTAACTTCCTCACCATCTCTCTCTCGAGCGATGGTGAAGGTGTCGGTCAAGCAACATTTTCCCAGCCGCGATAAATCTGGGCTACTGCCACGTAACGTTAAAGCACCGTTCACTAGACATTTAATCATCAGAGGACAAACATGGACTCTTAACAACATAATAACTGTACCACAAAATGTTTTCTGGTACCAAATAGGTGACATTTCATGGGAACCTATATGGAGCACTCTGACCACAAATTCAGTGAAATGCTTGTAATAAAATAATGAAATTCATCTATTTCTCAAGCAAATTCATTGAAAGTTCCAGAGTTTCATACACATAATCATTTGTGTACGTGTATCTTTTAAGTAGTTTCTTAGAAATAGTCAAGTTTAATGAAGTATTCTTCTACCTATTTCTTAGAAGTATCCGTACCATATGTTTCATTCGTGTACACACATTGGGAGGTGTGTGGATCTGGGGTGATCAACCATAAATAGGTGTCGACTTGTTGGATGGGTTTATATGTTCCAACAGAAGGAACACACATTGACTGCAATTTATTGTTAGAAGGCATGTTTTCTTATTGTGAGGGTTGTGAGTTCAAAGACGAGGGTCTGGGGATTTATAGTAGTTATATGGGAGGTGAGGGCTTGTGAGGGAATGCTTGTGTGAGTGTCATTGTACGTCAGTGATTGGCGGAGGTATTGTGCTCTTGTATCGAGGTATCGTTGTAATTTATTGGTAAGCACGCGGTGGTGGTCGGCTTGCTCCCGCGATCAAATCCGATCACACAAATAGTGCAGATATTATGATTTTTTGCTCCCGTGGCCGTAGAGGGTGGGGAAGGGAGACTCACCTGGATACTAAAACAAGCCTGGGGATTGAGCCATGCCTCCCAAGTCACAATTCGCATAGATCTAGAAGCTTTTGCCAGATGCAGAAGATTTAGGACAGAGTTCAGTTGAGAGTTCCTTTGCCCAGATCAGTATTGTACAAATGGGAGGTACAAGGGGTTGTTTTGGTTTGCTTCATGATTTTGCGAGTGTTGTTGCAGATGTGGGGAATGCTTGTGCAGAACTTAAGGGATAATTGGAATGTTTTCGGAAACGTGAGCCAGAATTTCATGGCAATGTTGCTTTTTGGTGATTCCCATTGTTCTTGCCAGATTTCATGGAAGAGGTGTGCTTGGATAGGTCCCCGTAGGATATGGGAGTCATGTTTAAGAGGGCTAAGCAAGGGGTCGATGGTGTTAGGGATACGGTTTGAAAAGAATGACACACATAGTGTGTGGAGTCTGCAGACAAGGGGGCGTAAGTGCGAATGTGTGAGGAAGCCAAAAGTGCAAACAAACGCACTACCACAATGAAGAATCGAACATGCTTCATTTGATTTTCCCTGATTGCTCTCCTAATGACCCCATGTCCATGATGGTTCATAATTCATCCCCAGATTTTTTGAATAGTTGTTTTGAACACATCTTTATGCAAACACGTGCAGATATAGGAGGTAACGCCGTACCCCAACTAGTTGTAATACTACTTTTCAATTGGAAATGTTCCCTGTTCTATACATTATGAGATAATTCATTGAAAATTTCATATCTGTCTCCATGTCATGATTATTGACTGTTTTAGAAATCTACACACACACAAAAAAAAAAAGCAGTGAACAAGGTTGTCAAACATTCGCAAACCAAGTCAAGATTTTCAAAAGTTTAGCTACAAAGATAAGTTGTTAGATGCTCTCTTTATGTTGTTTACATAATGAAAAACCATGACTTAGCCAAGAAAGGCTCACACCCTGACCCTGTGTTGCCTCTAGGTTGTGGTGCTTGAGTATTTTCCCATCTTATGCCTCGAGCACCTCTCCTTTCCTACAATGCATGGAATCTACAGCCAAGAATCTGGTTTCATTCACTTACAACTATCCATTCTAAAGTCCCTGATGTACACAAGTCCATACAATCCATGTGTGGGCATTCTAGTCCCTACATCCATGGCCCACAAAGGAGTGTCCTCCAGATTCTTACATCAATCGGCCGGACTCATTTTGGCCAATTGCCTTCATGCTTGATGTTTTTAATCAGAGGGTTCTTACGGGTCTGATAGTGTTCCTCAAATTTTGACGGGGCTATCACAAAACCGTTTCAATCTTTTGATCTTTTGATATTTTGTAAAAGCCTGACAAAGAAATGCTTTGGTGTTCTCGTAGCTCCCACACTTCTCAAACGAGTTTCATGAAGCAGCCACTCATAGCTCAGAATCACGCGTGTTGCTTGCCTCGGATGTCCAAGACCCCGAGTGTCCCTTGATCTTATTCCCACTCTCCTCTATGTTTGCTCAATAGTTACGACAACTTCCATCAAGGTACAGTATGTATTGATTGAAAACTATGTAAGCGTCCTATTTTTGTGAGTTTTCTTATGCTTCGCAGCTTCTATATGTTCACCATCCACATTCCGCTCAGTGTAACACTTTGTGTCAGACCACAACGTTGCTTCACGCAAGAAGATTTCCCCATGCGACTGAGGTATGGTTAATCACCCCACTTTTATACACTCCATTACCTATGTATACTACTCCTCTATTATCTTCACTTCCTAGAAGTTTACTAATGTGTATGGGCTTGTTACATCACTTGTTTCTTACTGAACAAGTGTCATTTCATATTAAGAAAAAGTGTTAATGCTTTTTGGCTAAGCTATAATGCTTTTTATCCGTTCCTTTCAAAATAAATTCAACAGATTGTAAGGTAACCTATTCATGTCCTCGAAAGTCTTACTAGGTACATGTATCATACGTAACATGTGATGAAAATCTACATCGAACTACAGTTCACTCGTGCCATTTGGTTCTTTACTTGAAATTCACAAGGGTCGTGAACGTCATTCGCTCAACATCGATTGTGGTCCCTCTCCCCCCAAAACACATCGAGTGTATTGGGGGGGTGTATCGGGCAGTGTATCGTACGTATGCTAAAAAACGTACACAAGAGTATTTGTACACTTGTGTACTAATGCGACCCTTCTCCAGATACACTTTCCAATACACCCCTCCAATACACTTCGTAGTTGGGGGGGGGGGGTGGTGGAGGAGACTAGCCCGACCACCCACCCTCAAAAGTAGAAAGTGTATTGGATGAGTGTATCTGTGAGTTTATTCGATAGACAACCAAAACAATACACAAGTTTATTTTTGTATCAATGATATGAAAATAGACCCGGAGCGTCAATCATGACATTGCTTATGTATCACCGTTGGCACTGTGCGGTCTAAGATCGGTACCCTGACTGGATCCTCCCCCCCCCCCCCCCCCCCCCCCCCCCCC
>SZWC01020139.1:22437-44809 GCA_023375785.1 Penium margaritaceum
TTTGCATCCACCATGCGTGCCCATTGGGCCCGCACCGGCATCAGCTCCTCTCCTGCTCCTACAGCGGCCACCACCGTTGCCCCATCCTATTCCTCCTTTGCCTCTGCATCTGCCTTCACCACCAGTCTGGCATCTCTCCAACAACCCACCTCTCAGCCCGGTTCCTGGGGTTGGGTACCTCCAGCATCGGATCCCACTTACTATGGGTCCCCGTCGATCCACTACACTGCACCTGCCTGGCCCCGTGATGACAAACACTTCACTAACACACGTTCCTCCAACCATCACTCTTACCGCAGCAATGAAGCGCGTGCCCTGGAGCGTCGTCTCATGAAACTTCTTCAACTTTGTTCGTAGGGACGTGAGGGTGTGAGTGGCTAGTCCCGTTCACTTGTCTGTGAGTCAGATGGAGCCCTTGGTGGCACGTTTTCTGGTTGTGTTCAGGTGGTTTTGCCTGATGATTGGTCCTGGATTGAGGATTGGCAGTCCAAAACTTACCCCAGTCGTCTTCTTCAGACTTCGTCTATTCCTCCCTCGGGTACTATTGCAGTATGTCTTGTCTTGCCCTCCGTCCAAGTGTCTACCAGTTTCTGGATCAATGATTCCGGTGCCACTCATCACATGAGCTCGTGTCGCTCGTCCTTTGTCTCTCTCGATCCTCGTAGTTCCATCTGCTTTGTGCGCACTTGGCTTTGATCAGCTCCTGCCTGTCTAGGATGTCAGTTTAATCCACTTTGTTGGCTCTGGGGGGGATCTTTTCCTCCCTGACCTCCTATACGTGCCAGACCTCGAGGTCAGCCTACTCTCTATCACCATCTTTGACGACCCGGGCATGCATTTTTTGTCCAACCGAGGCGTTGGCACTGTGTCCGTTCGCTCCTCTAGTCATGTGGTTCTATGTGGCATGCACTGTGATTGTTTGTTTTGTGTCCCGTTGTATCTTCCCTTGTCGTCCAATGCTTTTGCATTCCTCCACGTCCCTCCCACACCATCCCCTGAGCACATCTTTTCCACATTCACACTGCCACCATCATGCATCTCCTATGCCTCAAACCCGCTGCTGGCCTCGACACTATCACATTTACACCTCCGTGCTCCTCCATTGGCCTTGACTGTACTCGTGGAAAAATACACTGCTCTCCGTTTGCCATAATCGAATCTACCACGTCTCATCCCCTTGACCTTGTGCATGATGACGTCATGGGTCCATAGTCACACGATATCTTGGGCAGTCCCTACCACTACGTCCTCTTCTTGACTGACGATTTCTCTCGCTATCACTGGATTTTGGCCCTGCATTACGAGAGTGATGTGACTGACGTCCTCAGAACCTGGTTTCCCCAGGCCAAGCACGCCTGCCTTCGCCCCTTGGGTGTCTTTTGCAGCAACCGCAATAATGAGATCTTTGGTCCCACCTCTTATTTCCTTAAGTCTTGTGATGTCTACATGGAGTTGAGTACCCCCTACACGCAGTAGAAAAATGGTTTGTCTGAACATTGGAACCGCACCCTTGCTGGCAGTGTTTGCTCTCTTCTTTTGCTTCTGGTCGGTCATCCCTTATCGCCTTTAAGGCCATGTCTTACATGATGGGAGTGTGGAACCGTGTTCCTCACGGTCCCCTTCCCCGCCATGTCACTCCTTTTGAGCGCTGGACGGGTTGTCCTGCTGATCTTCTCCTTGCCCATGTAAAGGGCTCTGTTGCCTCCGTCAGATTCCCGTCCAACCACCGTGATGGCAAAACTAAGAAGATGCATGGAAGCTTCCTGGCAACACAACCGCTGACTAGGCGTTAGTGCCTAGTCAAACGGTGACAACAGTTACAAGTCGTGCACACACCGGCAAGGGTCTGGCTAGGAGACACAAGGCAAAGTGTCAGAATGCTTCAATAGCACTTGCAGAGAGAAATGACAAATGGCAGGTCCATGGCATAAGTACCTGCCGTGACGCACGGCGGGTGTCACACGCGGTAGTGCATGACTTATCCTAAAACCGGCCCAAAACCACGGTTTTAGCCGTAACTCTGCGCAGACATATCAGATCGCTACGCCATCTGAACTAGACGTGCATAATCAAAAGCCAAACGCAACGACTGGTCACATGCATGCACCCGGCATCAAACTGTGGATACACAATAGAAAAACATGCAAATCGGGCCCACAGCCAGTCCACCGATAAACTCCTGTGTGCTGCAGAAAAACTGCAGGAGGTTCCGGGTAGCGTCAAGAGCTCTGGAACGGTCATCATTCAGCTCCAGGATGGTAGTCCGCCACCGGATGACACACCGGTACCTCCAGGGTCCGGATCAGGGATCTGCACGAGTATGGACACGGCCAAGTGGTCACAGTAAACTGTACAGGTCGACAGGAACGTCACAAATCGCAACACACCCCCATGACCCGATGGTACGCATGCCCATACACGTGTAGCACTGAGACGAGTGCAAACACAAGTGCAACAAAAAATGTGATACGGACACGGACACACCCCACACTCAACCACTCTTAGGCAAGGGGCGAAGTCCAACAGAACGAATGGCCACTAGGAACGTTCCGCGTGCTAGTACCTTCGCCAAGAAGTCAGCACGCAGCATGTCAGTGCCAACCCAAATGACGGAGATCACGTGTCACTCCACCAGATCACGCACAAAGTGGTGCTCAACCGCAATGTGCTTCGTGCGAGCATGAAAGCCACCAGAGTTCTCGGCAATGGCAAGAGCACTCTGGTTGTCGCAGCGAAGCAGAATGGCGGGTACTGACTGGCCAAGCGCATGGAACAGGTGCTGTAGCCATACCGCCTCAGCAGCCACTGCACCCAAGGTAACATACTCTGCCTCCGATAAGCTACGTGCAATGCAACCCTGCTTTCGGCTACGCCAAGACACAGCGGTCCCACCGAGTAGGAACACGTAACCGGTGCGACTGCGTCCATCTGGGCTCTAGGCCTAGTCGCTGTCAGTGTAGCCGTCAAGGACCACCGAACACTGCTGGAAAAAGCACAGTCTGAGGTACGGTGTGGAGACCACGTACCGCACCACTCACACAGCCGCGTGAAGGACTCTAGCGCGTGGAGCCTGCAAAAACTGGGCAAGGAGGTTGACGGCAAATGTGATGTCATGACGTGTGGTAGTGGCCAGGTACATCAGAGATCCGATGAGACAAAGGTACATGGTCACATCCACTGTCTTACCCAACCGTGTGGGATCGTGAACCTTCAGGACATCCTGCCCGTTAGGTGTAAGAGGTGTGGAAGCCGTGGGCACTGCGACAAGAAGGTCGCTGAAGCGCTCCCCCACAACACGTGCGTATCAGGCCTGATGTAGTAGTAGAGTACAAAGTCTGCGCTCTCGCACGATCTCCATGCCAAGAAAAATCGCTGCAAGACCAAGGTCCTTCATCCTATAGGCAGACTGGAGGACATCCTTGGCCTCGTTCACGGCCTCCAGTGAAGGATCCGCGATCAGAAGGTCGTTGACATAGACCAGGATGGCGGTGCATTGCTCAGGCGTCTGTCGGATGAGGAGAGAGGGATCTGCCTTGCTTTGTACATATCCCGCACAAGTCAAGGTGCCAGTGATCTCCTGGTTCCAACACCGAGGATACTGCTTGAGGCCATACTAGGACTTGCGCAAGCGCCATACCTTGTCACCGTCTTCAAAGCGAGGTGGCTGAGCCACATAAATCTCCTCATCTAGAGAGCCATGGAGGAACGCGTTGTTCACATCCATCTCGTGCAGTTCCCAGTCATGCTGAGCCACTACATCGAATAGAGTTCGAGCTGAGATCATGCGGCCGACAGGGACAAAGGTGTTAGTGTAATCGATGCCCTCAATATGAGAGTACCCATTGACGACCAAGCGAGCCTTGTGGCGTTCCAATGAGCCTTCTTGCTTCACCTTCTTGCAAAACACCCACTTGACCTGAATAGCCTTCCTCCCAGATGGAAGGTCGACTAGCTCGTAAACTCCGTACTCTCGGATGGCGCGGAGCTCTTCCTCGCAAGCAGCACGCCAAGCGTCAGCATCTTGTGACAAGAGAGCTTCCCTCAGTGTGCCCGGGTCAGGCGCCATAGAGGGAGAGCTCTGCGTGGCAAGAGCGCATGCCCCAGTGCTAGGTTTGACAACCACAAGAGCGGCTGCTGCATCACAAGCGATATGAAACTCACGAGTGACAAGGTTGTACCCTACGGGGCACGCTGGATGTACCTCTGCATGCTCAGTGCGGACGCTCAGGCCTAGGGCCTTTGTGCCGGGATCACCACTCATGATGCTGCGAGTAGAGCGCCTGGGAGCAGGACCGGACACTTGCTAAGCTCCAAATTCCAATAGTCAAAGATGACTGCCAGGCTCACGGGAGTAACCCGGACTCAAGGGGCGCACCTAAGGCGCAAGAACGGGCACAATCGAAGCTGGGAAGGGCTGAGGCAAGGGAGCTGGTGATGCCGTGCGAGGAGATGCGGGTGTGGGAGACACCGAGCTCGGTGTGACAGTAGGAGAAAGTGAGGCAGGTCCGCGCACAGAGGCAGGTGTGCCGGCACACACAGGGACGGTGTCAGGAGTACGCACAGGTGCAGGATCATGGATTCATGTCTGGTGTGAAGGGGCAGGGGTAGAGGCCGGCGGTGCTGGAGAGATCTCTGGACCGACAGCGATGATCGCTTGGTCATCAAGCGCCGGAGAAGTGGAGGGAGCTCAAACGGACACATCAGCCTGGTGATCGGTGCTTGCAGGCGCAAACTCCCCCATCCGTCAAGAAACCTCACAAGTGTGAACATGTGTGACGGACAGCGACATGATCGAAGTCAGATCACGGTAGGTGAGGGACTCAAAGAAGAGCGCGTCGCGGGACTCAACAATGTGGCAATGAGTAGGGTCCTAAAAGCGCCATGCCTTTGACCGCGGGAAAATACCAACGAAGGCGCGCAAGCGACCCCTCGGTGAGACCTTGGACCCCTGTTGGTTCTTAGAGTACCACACAGAAGCCAAGGATCCCAAGACGCGAACGAGGCGCAAGTCAGCACGGTGGCCGAACCAGAGCTCATACGGCGTGACGTGGTCTGGAAGAGGACCATGCTGGAGGCAGTTCCAGACCCAAGTCATGTAGGCAAAGCCTTCAAAAGCGAATGACTTCAGAAGACCGCACTCAGACTGCATAGCGCGAATCGCATCCTCCATGGTGCGGTTCCAGCACTTTGAAACATCGTTCTGCTAAGGAGTAGCGGGAGCGGAGACCTGGTGAAAAATCCCGTACTCAGCGAAGAAGCTATCCATCTCACCAAGGAACTCGCTGCCGTGATTTGAGCGAAAGGTGTGCAGCGTGTGATGAGACTGATGCTCAGCCATCACTAGCCAGAGACAAACCGCGAGAGCGGCGTCACTCTTCTGGCGCAGGCTGTAGACCCACTACATCTGGGTGAAGTCATTAGTTAGGGTCAGGACGTATCGAACCTGATCGGACAGAGACTCGACAGGTAGGGGACCAAGAAGGTCCGAATGAACTAACTCAAGAGGGCAAACTGCGCGGGAACGGGGGTCAGGGTAGGTGCAACGATGCTTCTTACCCTGAGCGCAAAAAAGGCAGTCGGTCTTGGGCGGCTTCTCAAAAGAAGCCACGTCAAGAAAGGGGGCGGGCTGTGTTAGAATGAGCTCCGACACAGTGTCGAAGCCTCCATGACACAGGCGGTGATGAAGCAATCACTGGTGCTCAGGAGAAAGAATACCAGTGACAGAAATACGAGCGGAAGAGGAGGGGGAGCAATGAGTACAAGTCCGAGAGACACGATACAGGTCATCCACAACAGAGGCACGAAGGACAATGCTACGAGTGTCAAGAGCAGTCAAAGTCACAGAATATGCAGTGTGCTCCACAGAGACTCCCATCAGTGTGCAAGCACGTAAAGAAAGCAAGATGAGGTGAAGGTCAGGCACAAATAGCACCTCGGAAAGATACAGGGGGCCAGAGGGACCATCAAAACGGACGACCCCAACACCCTGGACTGGCAAGGACTGACCAGAGCCTCTACGGACAGAACGAACAGATGCAACAGGTCCGAGAACAACAAAATCACTGCGACGACAGGTCATGTGATGAGTGGCACCGGAGTCGATGATCCAAGTGCCACTGGGATCACGACTAGAGGACGTCACCGTACAACGGGCAACGGAACACTCGGCCTCGGACGGATGCTGAGCAGCAGGTGGGGAGGAACGATGAAGGGCACACAGGTGAGACTCATGAATTCACTCCGTGGAGTCATTCCCATCGTCATCACATGCCGACTATGCCCCCCCACACGAGTGATCCCGATCCACAAGAACAGACAAACAAACAGTCTGTGAACTACCCGGCTGTGACAACACACTCGCACCTCCCTGAAAGCAAAGCGCCAGAAGGTGTCGGAGCTGGACGATGGTGCGATCACGTGGATCTGGATCGCCTCTGGACGCCGGTGGTGAAGTGGGAACTACTACGGTCGTGGTCGTCGCTCGCTCGGAGGATGTGCTACTTGACGTAGACTATAGTGCGTGCGCAGCCTGAAGCCTGCGAGTAATCCGCCCCCAGTCGAGCGGTTGCTGGCACTCGGTGTAGCGATGGGTGACTCCACAGTTAAAGCAGTGAACAGAGCGTTCACTGCGACTACCCGATGACGGTTGTTGCTACGGCTGTTGCTGCGGCTGCTGCTGGCTCGAGTTACGCTTCCGTCACCCCTTCTTCCCTTGTCCCGCTGCCGCGACACCCCGTGTCAGAGTCGGTGTAATCGGGGCAGAAGGGGAGGAGGAGGACGAGATAGAGGATGGAGAGGGAGTCTACATGAGGGGCGTCGGTGGTGATGCAACGAGTGGTGCAGCAATGGAGGTATCCCGATGAGCCACGACTGCCTCACGGGCGGAATTCACCTGGAGAAAGAGCTAGTACGCCCAGGGGAGAAGATGCAATGAGGCCAAAAAAGGCTCGAGCATGGCATCGCTGTATCACGTCAATATATCTATGTGCTCAAGGCAAACCCCGAGCATGATCGTGCGGAGAGCCCATAGCTGAGTGCCTCTTAAGGTCCCAAGGCGCGTGCAAATCCGCATGGCGCATCGTCAGTAGTCGGCTGCAAGCTTGGTAGGCCCCTAGAAAAGGGAGTGAAAGGCACATATGTGCGCGGCGCGGGTGGCGTGTGTCTTTGCAGTAAGCAGGGACAATGCTAGGTCCCATCCCCCGCGTGGATCTGCGCCGGTGCTTGTGCCCGCCTCGCCAAGGAATGGGTGGAAGTCGACTACAGTCTCGTGCGGCATGGCATAGAGAAGTCCGCGCATTGCCCTAGCTGCTGTCAGCACCTGAGCTCGGTCCGTAGTCTGATGCGGACTGTGGTAGTAGGGCCACAGGCCCTCTGAAGTGGCCCAGACCTGAACGAGGACATCCTAGCAGATAAAGCCGTCCTCGCTGACATACTGTGGGGACGGCGTCTCGAAGTCCTGGCATGTCCGGATCCTCGTCCCAAGGGCCGCCATTCAGAGGTGGCGGGTTGGCTGTAGCTCCTGTCTCTGGTGCTGGAGCTGACTGCTATGCAGAGGGTGCGACCCCGGCCGCTCCCTTAGAAGTCTGTCATGGAGTCGTGGAATGTCCTCAAAGGAGCTCGGTGAGTGTACAGATGGCGTCAGTCTGCTTCTGCTGCAGGCGACGCATCTCGTCCTACTGGCTCCGCAGGTCCTCAATGGCCTGCAAACGTGGGCTCATGACCCCTGAGGAGGAAGAAGAGGGATCCAGTACCCTCTTTCCCTTCTTGTCGGACGGAGCCATGGTGCCGCTCATTATGGGCCGAGGCGCCAACGTGGTCGAATTGGAAAAACCTGTGCGTTTCTCGAGGAGTTGAAACGCTGGCAACTTTTGACCCTCCCACCAGAAATATCACCAAGGCAAGTATTGACGTCAGTAGGAATTTGCTGATGTCAGCAAGACCTGGTGACGTCAGCAAGTAAAAGTGCTGATGTCAGCTCACCTTCCTTTTTTTTGGTGTCAACCCTCGCGCCTGCTGCGCAAGCTGGCAGTCGCTCCTGTTGCCGCTGTTGTTGTTGCGTTGTTGCTGCTGTCGCTGTTGCTGCGCTGCTGTTGTGTTTCTGCCGCCGTTGCTGCTGTTATCACTGTTGCTATCGCTGCCGCTGCTGCTGTTGCGCCGCTCCTGCTGCCACTGCTGTTGTTGCGTTGCTGCTGCTGTCGCTGTTGCTGCGCTGCTGTTGTGTTGCTGCCGCCGCTGCTGCTACTATCACCATTGCTGTTGCTGCTGCTGCTCCTGCGCTGCTCCTGTGCTGTTGCTACGCTGCTGTTGCACTGCTGCTGTGCTGCTGCCGCCACACACTACTATTGTGGTGCTGCTGCCGTGAATTGTTGCCATCGCTAGTGCTGCCACTGCTGTTGTGTTGCTACTCTGCTACACTACTACTGCTACGGCCAAATGCTACTGGCGACTGCAGTTTCACGTGGTGATGGTGAGTGACGTCGACGTCTGTCTACTTTCGTCGACAGGTCCCCGTGGATCTACTTCAGCTGTGGTTCTCATTGCTGCTGCTCTACTGCATCTCTGCTGTGCAGCTCGGTGAGAACTGTCTCACCGCTCAGATACCATGAGGAGATGCGTAGAAGCTTCCTAGCGACAGAGCCACTAACTAGGCGCTAGTGCCTGGTCAGACGGTGACGATAGTCACAAGTCGTGCACACACCTGCAAGGGTCTGGCTAGGAAACACAAGGCAAAGTGTCAAAATGCTTCAATAGCATTTGCAGAGAGAAATGAAAAATGGCAGGTCCATGGCATAAGTACCTGCTGCAGCGCACGGCGGATGTCGCACGCGGCAGTGCAAGATATATCCTAAAACCGGCCCAAATCCATTCTTTTGGCTGTAGCTATGCGTAGACATATCAGATCGCTACGCCGTCTAAACCTAGACATGCAGAATCAAAAGCCGGACGCTACGACTGGTCACATGCGTGCACCCGACATCAAGCGGTGGACACACAATACAAAAACATGCAAATCGGGCCCACGACCAGTCCACCGATAAACTCCTATGTGCTGCAGAAAAACTACAGGAGGTCTCGGGTAGCGTCAAGAGCTCTAGAACGGTCGTCAGTCAGCTCCAAGATGGTAGTCCACCACCGGATGACGCACCTGTGTCTCCAGGGTTCGGATCAGGGATCTGCACGAGTATGGACACGACCGAGTGGTCATAGTAAACTGTACAGGTTGATAGGAACGTAAAAAATCACAACAAAAACATCCCCACATGGCCGGCTCTATGTGTTCCTTGGTGTTTCCCCTTTTTCCAATGCTTGGCTCTTCAATATCCTATGTGCTTTTCTGTCGTTGAGTCACTTCATACTCTCTTGTTTCAACACTCATTTAAACATGATCTTGCCTGTCTTGCTTCGTTCTCTTCTTCTCCTCTTGGTCCGCCCTCTCGAGTTGAGGGAGGTTCTTAGCCTCTTCTAGCTGACGGGCCTACTGATGTCCCCTTGGTGCGGTCCTTCGAGACAAGCACCGCCCCTCCTTTTGTCGCGTGCATCCTTGTCTCCTCTTTGCGTAACTCCCTGCCTGTGCCCCTTTCCTCCACTTAGGATGTATCCCCATTGGTGATTCGTCTCAAGTGTCGTCTCCTGCTCCAGCGACTCCTGTCATCACCTTGTCCGCATCCTCTGTAGTACCAGCTACACCCACCGCCAATGTACCCCCCCCCCCTCCCGTTTCTCCTTGCATTCGTGATGGTCATCTTCGTGCCCTGGCATCTCAGCCCTGCACCTCCTCCTCTCACTCTTGCTCCTCTGATTTTTCTGACCCCAGTCCTGATGTTCCTGTAGTGGATCATGGGAGAGCACCTAGACCTGCTATCTCAGGTAAACCTAGCCTGCGTGCTCTTGGCCTGACCACCACTGCATTCTCCATTGTTGCGTCCGTGGTACACCCCATCACCTATCTTGGGTACTCTCTGATTGAGTAGGAGTTCCACCTAGCTCTTGATTCCTTTGTTGCTAGGTATGTTGCTTCATGCTTTGCAAGTGCTGGTCCCTCTCCTCTCACACCTGAGCCATTGACATTACAGGACGTCCGCAGTGCTGCGGACTCCATCCTGTGAAAACAGGCCCTGCAAGCAGAACTTGATGCGTTCTTGGACCATAATATATACAAGTTGGTGGATCTTCCCCCGACAACACTATTGAGTGATACCCCAGTAATCGTTGGTTTCGATATAAACATATTTTTTGCTAGTCGAAATTCGTCGAAAACGAACTTTCATCAAATTCAAACGTACCACCTAAAAAATTCCAGAGAACAATCGTCGAATTCAAGGTATCACTACCATTTTTTGCTTTTTTTTGTGCCTGGGTTCATCCACATTTGTATCTTGTTCGCGTAGTCGTTTTTTTCTATGTGTAGGAATTACTAGACTGAGCTCGGGTGTAGTGGATGCGCGACAGTCCACGTCACGTGGACCGTCGTGCATTCATAGTGACACGTGAATGGATTTGCTCGCTTAGCGAGCAAATCCATGCACATGGTGTTGTTGTACGTACGGTGCCTGCTGGATCGCGCGACTGAGCGCTTGCAAATAGGATGATCGAAATGACAGAACACCCCCATTCGTCGAAACAAAAAAACTTACATACCCCGTTCGTCGAAATTAAGCGTCCACCCCCATGTTTTCGTCGAATTTAACCATTCACCCAAATTAACTTCAGACCTCAAAAAAACTGATCGAATAAATTATGGATAAAGTCACTCGTCGAAATCAATGATCACTGGGGTACAAGGCCAGCCTCATAGCCGAAGGATTCTCCCAAGCCCCAGGCATTGACTTTGATGAGACATTTGCCCTGGTTGGCCAGTACACTACGGCCATAACACTACTCAGCCTCATTGCTTAGCACAATTGGGAATTGGAACAGATGCCTGTCAACAATGCATGTCTCCATGCCAGACTTGACGAAGAAGTGTACATGGTCCAACCACTTTGGTTCATAGATGGAACCAATCGGTTGTGGCGCCTGCGCAAGGCAATCTCCACTATGTTGGAACCAGTAGATCACAACCACCTCGGAAAAGGGAGGTTTCCAAAGAAGTACTATTGATCCTTCTTTGTTTCTCAGTGCCCCTTCTACACCTCTTGTTGTCATCTGGTCCATGTGGATGACCTCCGGATTGCCTCTCCCAGCGCTAAAGTTGTTCACTCAATAAAGACTCTTCTGTAGCCAGTGTACAAAAATGAAGGATCTTGGACCGGCTCGTGTCTTCCTGGGCATGAAGCTAGAGCACGGTCGCTCATGCCACATGTTCCACGTCCACCAAGTTGCATACGTCCGCAGCTAAGGGGGTATTTTGGACCCCTTCTTGCAGCAGTTTCTTCAGCCTCTGCCACTATGACCCCAGCGGGCCAAAAAATACTAAAGTCCTCAAATATGTCAAAACTGGGGAGACTGTTGACCCGATTACCTGAGGGCCTTTGGCTCTTGGATGTACCTTGCTACCAATACTCTTGCTGATGTTTCCTTTGCTATGAATTTCCTCTCTCAACTCTTGCAATGTCCCAGAGAGCGTCACCTTTAGATCGCTCTACGTATGGTGTGCTATGTACTCTCCACACCACAAACCGGGTTGTCCTTTCGTTCATAGCCCTCAGTCATTGTTGATTGGTTCACCGATAGCGACTTGGCACATGACATAGATGCTCAGACTAGAAAGGAGTACATCTTTCTGATTGGTGGCACTGTCATTTCTTGGAAAAGTGACAAACAGGGGTGTGTAGACAGCAACACATTGAAGGCTGAGTATGTGGCTCTTGAAGCAGGTACGTGTGAGGTTTTCTAGCTCTGTCACTTGCTGTAGAAACTGATGTTCCCATCCAATGCATCACTCTACTGTGTAACAATCAAAGCACAAAATCCATTGCTAAGAATGATGGCATGCACCATTCTCGCACCAAACACATCAATGTTGCGCATCACTTTGTTCGTGAATCCATTGCTGCTAGCATTGTTCGGGTCGGTTCGGTGGACACATGATCACAGAGGGTTAACTTTCTTATCAATTCTCTTAGCAGAAATGTCTCCAAGTGTGCAGTTCATGCCATTGGACTTGCATTTCCCCATGACCCGGGATGACATGCACTTGGTATGTGCCTGTCTGTGTACCATACCTATGCATTCCTATGTGTGCCATTTCATTGATGCATGTGGATGACTGCCTGCGGGTCATGGGGGAGTGTTGAAGTTGTGTCTAGTTCTTGGCCACTCACATATGCTTTGCCCTCTTGTCTCACCACACATGCTCACACACTCATGTACAGATGAAATGATCCTGGCTGTGCCTGGGGAGTCCGCACTTAAGATCTTCATGGTTGCTGGTGTGAGTCTCATCATGCAGCCACCAAGCTCCCTAGGGATGCCTCTTGGCATAACTGGCTTACCTTGGGTTTTCCCCTTCTTAGCTATCTTACTAGGATGTGGTAGATGTCAGGGCTCCTACAATCTCATTGTCGTTGCCTCCAACATTGGTGTTTGATTGTGGGTGTTAGGGGAGCCACATGTTGTCCCGGTTGCTGATCCTTAAGGGGCCATAGTGTCGGTCTTTGGCCGCACACTGATGAGAAGTCACTCTCTGTTGATTCTGAGAGGTCCGGCTTGACCCTCAATTGGCGGTGCATGGTCGCTCGAGCAGTCGTCCGATGCGCGTGTGCACTCACCGGTGCTTAGAATCTCCTCCCCCACCCCAACTCTTGTCTTGATTTTGCTGTTTAGGCAAATATATTCACATCCATGATGTGTGTGGCTCGTGGGTCTCTCCACTCTCACTCTCTCTTCATTTCCTCACAAATTTGAACCCAGCTAATAACTACAAGAAGAATTGTAGCCAGAAAAAATACACGCCAGACTCATCAACAACGCAAGGAAATCCTGCCCTCACCTATATTTGTTACTAAATGAAAAAACGTTCCGGGCTAATCACACATGAACGTTGATGCCCCTCTCAAGATTGCCAACAGGTCTACTGCCTATCGTAGGTGCTGTGTGACTCGCATTGGATGTTATTGTTAGTTGTGTCAGTAAAACATGCAAGTGACCTCTTGACTCCATCCATCTACACACACCATCACTGCAGGTGACTGGGCAGGTATGAAGCTGTGGGCCTCGCATCATTGGCGTCTCTGCCGGATGCAAGATTGGCGTGAGCTCAGCCATGCTTGAGTTGTACCAGAAAGAGTTCTTACTGTTCTCAGCATTTGGTGATTGGCCGTTGGACAGCTGGAACATGAGAGAGATTACATGAGAGATGCATGCTCCACATACGCTCGTGGTCGATGTGGATTCTCGGTTGTTTCTAACTTGCATACTAAGCTAGTTGTGTAGCACTTACACCGGGTTGTTGATCCTACGGGCCCACACTCTTGGTCGCTCCGAGGTGTGAGAGACCACGGCGGCTTTTAGCCGACCAGTTCGGTTCAACCCCGGGGTGGCGGCTGGGCCCCACTTCGAGCTGCTCGAGTGGGTGGCCTGGTCAACCGCGTGCTAAGAGCTCGTTAGCTCTTTTCTTAATACACTTGTCTCTCGCTGCCTTCTAAGGCAGTTTTCTCACCAACTCCTCGCTCCACTGGCAGCCATGGGTGTCTTGCCTGACTAGCTTACGTGGTAGCGAATGAGTGTTGGCGTCTTTTCGCTAACTACTGGTATCTGAGTAGGAGGGGAAACCCCCTCCACTCGACTGATCCGGGGTCTTGTGTGGTGTGGTGCAAACGACATTCACGAGGGATCCTTCACTTTCGTGCTTCCTCCATTTGCCTGCACCACAACTTCTTAACTTCTCATCGCCGAAGCACTGCATTCAAACGGCGCTGAGGCCCTCTCTTTTTGGCCCACTGCAGCTCCACGGCTCTTGCACTCTTGCAGTGCCACTTATCCACACTCCACATCTCAACAGCTCGTGCACCGAAGCTTTGCGTGACCACTGTCCCTCTGCTCTCTTGCCTCGGCCTGTATCTGCTCCGCAGCTCCGCAACTCTTAGCCCCACAGCTAAGAGTTGTGCTTTGTAGTACCGGAGTTCCACATCACCACGGCCCCTCGGAACTCTTGCCTCTGTCCGTATGTGCTTTGTAGTTCTGGAGCTTTGAGCCCCGCAACTCTGTAGCTGCTCTACAATTCCGTAGCTTCATACTGCAACTTTGTAACTTTGCAGCTCGACATCACCGGGTGTTGCATCATCACGACCACTCGACACTTTAGCCTCGGCCTGCATTTGCTCCACAGCTCCGCAGCTCTAAGCCCTATCAGCATCACAGCTGTACCGCAGCCAAGTACCTTTGCACCACAGTGTTGCAATTATGCCGTTCATGGCCGCTGTCACGCAAAAGTGCTGCACCCTTCATGGGGCTCTTCGCACTCTGCTACTTACACTTCTCCAATCGCGCAACCTCCAGACTCACGGCATCTCTCCTGCACAGCTTGCCCTCTCACAGCCCTGCACTGACATCGAGCGTCATTGCCCGCACACAATGCCACCGCGCTCCACCAGTGCGTATCCAGCAAGAGCCGCACTTGCGTCCTGAGCCGCCACCCTGGCTTCACCACGCCATGAGGAGGGCGCAGATCGGCTGGCGCTTGTAGCGTGGGAGCATCGTTGCTGTTGTGACAGCTCGGGGTATTAACCAAGCAAAGACTACGACCCGGCGGACGATGAGGAGCGTGCCGATGTTGCCGAGTACGCAGTCTACTACCAGTCTGCCTCGGATGACTCGCCAACAGCACAGAAAGCACCAGCAACGGGGCCACCACGTGAACAACGCCATCTTTCATCTCCTATAAGCTCACCTATTTCCCGTAGGATGCGTCGGCAGTGTTAGCATGCCGCCCCTACTGGGGTGGCACCAGTCGTAACAGCAGCTCTAGCTGAGCCTACCGAGGCTACCTCACATCGCGGTGCGTCCCCTGCTACATCTCAGGCAGCATCTGTATCCTTTAGACCCTCTAACTTCATCACAGTTCTAGAGGCTGCCCTTGTTTCTAGCGTTGTTGTCTTGTCCACGCTTGTTGCCACAGCACGTGCTGCACGTGCACCTGCCAGTAGTGTTGTTGGAAGGGCAGTTGAGACCTACATGACCGCTTCTGTTGATCGGGTTCTCCTTACAATAGCAGCCATCAACATAGCAATGTAGGTTGTAGTAGCAGCTAATTCTGTTGTAGCGCCAGCAGCCTCAGTTGCTACAGCCCTCTCCAGTGTTGTTGTCTCCATCTTGACCTCTGCCTCTCAGGTCTCTCTTGTAGCTGCATCCTCATAACTTGTCACCGCCGTCTCCATCCTCACAGGTGTAGCTCTTGTTGGTGTTGCCTGCCTCATCGTCTCTGCATTCTCCTCTGTGGTAGTCATTGCAGCTTCAGCGGCAGTTGTACTGCCTCCCTTGTTTAGGCTACATTGCTAGTCTTGGTGAGCTGTCCCTCCCTGCTTGCTTGGGCATTCTCCTCTTCTCCTCCTTTCTCTCTCGTGGCTGTGTGCATGTGTTCCGCTCTCATTCGTGCAACACTGTCCAGAGAACCATCGTCCTCCTTTGTTTTCCCACGCCCACTGGGGCAAGCGAAGCTCTGCCAAAAACTTCTTGAGTGAATCTCATAACTCTCACCATGCCAGTTGACGATGACCGGTACACTGCCCTATAGGAGGTGTTGCGCAAAGAGTGTGCTGCTCTTCATGCAACCCTCACTGCATAGCGCGCTATAGAAAAAAAAGTTACGCACTGAACAGGGTGATCATGAAATCTATGCCAATCACATCACCAGTTTTTTCCTCACAAGCCTACAGCCTGCATTGCGCTCCACGCCTGCTGCATCTGCTGGTGCTGACATTGCTTATGCGTTTTCCACCTCTCCGGTTTCAGCTTCCAACACCACCAGCTCTCTCACCTCTAAATACATCGCTGTTGTAGCTGGTGCAAACGCTGCAGCAGCCAAAGCACTTGCACAACCCACACAGCGCAAACCTGAATTTGACTCAACACCACCTCATTTCACCTCTGACCTTTCATTGACTTCTTGGGAAGTTTGCTTCAACGCTTGGGTGCAAGGTGAGAAGCTTTGGGAGTACTACCATGTGCCAAATCCCTTAGCATACCCACCTTGCATGCCCACTGATGCTGAATCGGTGCGCGCTATTCATGCACTCATTTGCGCTAGGCCCAATGATCTCAGTGACGAGATCGAGTCCTACAATGCTGACACTACCCGCCGCACACCTGTTGACCCTGTTGGCGCATGTGCACTCATCAAGCGTCGCACGACTGTCACTAGGCATGCTGCATAGAGTATCCTTACAATACAGTCCAACACACTCTCGATGCGTGCTGACGAGACTACGGATGCCTACTGTGCCCGCAATCTGCGCCTTTTGAAGGACCACGGCAAGGCGACACCTGGACAACTTCCTGTTGTTCTCTCCATCGTTAAAAACCTCATCCCTGAGCTGTCAAAAACCTTTGGGGAGGTGAATTCCTCTGAGCTCGAGCGCCTTGCTGCTGAACTCGTACCTGCTGGATCTCCCCCAGGCATGGGTGCTCTCTGAGAGTTCACTTCACAACGTCTCACTGACTGGTGGAGCGCTCTCCAAAACAAGCGCATCCATCGTGTAGCCGTTGCAGCTGCCACCACGGTGTTCTTTCCCACCTCATCATCCTCCACGCCTTCTTCCTCATCCTCCTCCTCTACCATGTCTCTTCTTCACCAAGCGTGGGGATGGTGGTCGTAGTCGCGGTCGGGGCAAAGGTGACAATGCCTCAGGCTCTAGCGGCCAGGCTGGCCGCGCCAAGGGGAAGGGCGCCAGCGCCAACTCCTCCTCTTCCTTAGTTTCCAGCATGGTCATGTGTTGGAACTGTGGCTCCTTCAGTCGTTTTGCACTCAAGTGTCCGTCGCCACCAAACAATGAGTGTCTGGCCTCTGCCATGTGTGTCCATTGGGCGCGATCCTCCGAGGTGTCCGGGAGTACCTCTCGTGTCACCACCTCCACGTCTCCACTGAGCCACAAATCTCCTGCCACCACCGAGGCCACTACCTACACCATGGCTATTGTTCCACCTCCACTCCCTTATCCTTGGGATTGGCCCCCGGGTTATGGAGGGCCGGTCTTCTACGGCCCCCATCTGGCGCCTATTCTTCACCAGCCTGGGCGTCTCCTTCTTACCTACCGCGTCGTCCCTCCGCCGGAGTTGTCATCACTCCAAACCCACCCGAGGAAGAGTGCCAACTGGATGCTGCGCTTTCTCACGCCGTCCACCAGCGTCATCTTTGTGATCAGGGAGGTAAGAGTGATCTCTCTAAGTCAGAGCCTCTTGCGTGTGTTGTTGATGGGGGGTTGCGCGGTCCTGCATCCGGTCATGTTCTCGGGTGTCCCCCTACTAGTGTTCCGTGGATTGAAGAATGGCAGTCTTTGCGCTTGCCATGCTGCCTTGCTGCATATGGTTTGCGCTTCTCCCCACATGCCGCCATTGCTACCGTGAGTCATGGCCCCTCCACTATTCGTGCGTCGGGTGGCTTGTGGATCCTTGACTCAAGGGCCACCCACCACATGACTACGTCGTGTGCATCTTTTGTCTCCCTTGGTCTTGTTGGCTCAGTGCGCTTTGTGCGCACCGATTCCGATCAGCTCCTCCCTATTCAAGGCGTTGGCGTTGTGTTCTTTGTCGGCCCTTGGGGGGAACTGTTCTTGCCAGACGTCCTGTATGTTCTATTGCTTGAGCTAAGTCTCTTATCTGTTACGACACTCGATGACCAGGGTATGGACTTCTCCTCCAGCCGTGGCATTGCCTCTATCTCACACTGCACGACTGGCCACATACTTCTACAGTGTAGACGCTGTGATTACCTTTTCCGTGCTATCACATTCGCACCCTCTCCTGCCACTCCTGCTCACGTGCATGTTGCTCGCTCCCTTTCCCGTGTGCATACCCAACTGCTGCACCGCCGATTGTGCCACATCCACACTGTTGCCATTGACAACCTTCTTTGCGTGCTTCCCGCCGATGGCCTTGATGCTGCTACATTCCCTGTCCCTTCTTCCCCTGACTGTCTTGACTGTGTCGTGGGTAAAATGCATCGATCTCCTTTTTCCACTTCAGAGTATCGCACGTCTCATCCTCATGACCTACTGCATGCTGATGTCATGGGGCCTTCTTCTCATGAGGCTCTTGGGGGGCTTGGTCGTTACATTCCTTGCCTCATTGGTGACTTCTCCCGCATGCGCTGGGTCTTTGCTCTCAAGCAAAAAAGTGATGCTTGCTCTACTCTCAAAACCTGGCTTTCCCAGGCTGAAGTTGCTTGTGGCCATCGTCTTCGCATCTTCCATTGTGATCGTGGCGGTGAATTCATTAGTCCTACCTCTCGCTTTCTCTTGTCTTGGGTTGTGACCGTTGAGACTGTAGCTCCCTATACGCATCAACAGAATGGTGTGTCTAAACGCTGGAACAGGAGTCTTGCTGATGGTGTGCGTACTCTTCTCAAAGCATCTGACATTCCCCCTCTGTTCTCTGCTGAAGCCATGTCCTACATGACGTGGGTCTGGAATCGTGTTCCCCACGGTCCCCTCCCACGTAATGTCACTCAGTTTGAACGCTGGTTTGGTCACCGAGCGGACCTCCGCCTTGCTCGTGTCTGTGGTTGCGGTGCTGCGGTCTAGCTCCCCGAGGATCTTCGTGCCGGCAAACTTAGTCCACGCGCTCGCTTGTGCACTTTCCTCCGGGTCTCAACCATGTCTAAAGCCTGACGCTTTTGGGACCCCGATCGCGCCCGCGTTGTCGAGTTGCATGATGCTCTCTTCTTTGAGGACGTCTTTCCTTGTAACTTGTCCCATGTAGCTCCACCTCCTGCCCTGTCCTTGCTCCGTTGGCTTGTGGGGGTGGGTCTGTTCCAGCCTTTGGTTTTCCTGGGTGCCTCCCACTAACTCGGCTCCTTATTTCTCTAATCCCTCTTCTCCTGTGCCTAACATGTCACCTAGCACTGACACGTACCCATGCACCCTGTCTGTATCCTCATCTGGTCCTTCCCCAATGTTCTCCCCTTCTATGTCCTATGATTCCACGTCAGCTTCTCACGGTTCTCCACTACAATCTGCTAACACCCCGGCACAGTTGCCTCCACGTGCTGTCATTGATCCCTCTCCACCGTCTATCTCACAGCCAACGGTTGTTTTTTGTGAGATAGTCTCTTCCCCAATGATTGATGCACCACCAGTTGTACCAGAGTCGTATACTCGTGGAGGGAGACTCCGTTTGCTTCCACAAAACTCTGTCGCACAGTCCTCACAACCCTCTCAGCGTCGCACCCGCACCAATGCATCCTCCATAGCGGCCGGTTCAAGTGCCAGACCCGCTGGACTTGATGCACTTAGACATGCTGTCGGCGTCATCCACCCTAACTCGGAAGTGGGCTATGTGCTCGCTGCTCATGAGTTCCACGGTGCTCTGGATGCATCATTCACTGGATACGTAGCAGCCTACTTTACGGCAAGCGGGCTTCCTTCACTCCCATCTGAGCCTGCCACTGTCCGTCAGGCTAGGGAGGCAGCTGATGCTGACCTCTGGGGTAAGGCCATGTAGGAGGAGCTCACGGCTTTGAACAAATATGAGGTGTTTGAACTTGTTGATCTCCTTGCAGCTCGCAGTGCTGTCTTGGCCCACTGGGTACTTTGGCGCAAGCTGAACCCTGATGGCACACTCGATACGTATAAGGCCCGGCTTACCGCCAAGGGATTATCCCAAGTTACAGGTGTTGACTTTGATGAGATGTTTGCCCCTCTTGGACGATACACCACGGCTCGAGCTCTCTTGAGTTTGGATGCCCAGCACGACTGGGAACTCGAGCAGATGGACGTCAACAATGCATTCATGCACGGACGTCTCGACGAGGAGATCTACATGGTGCAGCCCCCTGGCTCCACTGATGGCACAAACAAGGTCTGGCAGCTGCGTAAAGCCCTCTACGGGCTCAAGCAATCCCCACGCTGTTGGAACCTGGAGATCTTGTTTACCCTTGAGAGGGGTGGCTACTATCGTAGCACTGTCGATCAAGCGCTCTTCTAAAGTGCACCCTCATAGCCCTTTGTGGTTGTCTTGGTCTACTTGGATGATCTTCTCATTGTGTCGCCCAGTCTCGCCATCGTGCAGTCCGTAGAGACTCTGCTGCAGTCAGCATACAAAATGAAGGACTTGGGCCCAGCTCGTGTGTTCCTGGGCATGGAGCTTAAGCGTGACAATGAGCGCCAAACGCTGCACGTGCACCAGGCTACCTACATTCGCAACTTGGGGGAGCGATTCTCCTCCTTGCTCGTTGACAACCCAACTACATCCACACCGATGACTCCAGCTGGCCAACGCTTGCTGAAGTCACTCGACACGACACAGCTGGGAGACACTGTCGACATCATTGATTATCTGAGCGTGATCGGATCCCTGATGTACCTCGCCACCACCACTCGAGCAGACATGACCTTCTCGGTCAACTCCCTGGCTCATTTCTCCAAGAAGCCGTGTCAGAGGCATCTTGAGGCTGCATTGCGTGTCATCCGGTACCCACTGTCCATTACGCGTGTAGGGCTATGCTACAGGTCACAACCCTCTGTAGTTGTCGATGGATACAACGACAGTGACGGGGCGCATGATGCGGATGCACGTAGCCGCATTGGCTACATCTTTCTCGTGGGTGGGACTGCTATCTCATGGAAAAGTAGCAAGCAGGGTTTTGTGGCGTGCAACTCTAGTGAGGCTGAGTATGTCGCACTTGGCGCAAGTACGTGTGAGAGTGTCTGGCTTTCTCGCTTGCTGTAGCAGCTTTGCATACCTTTCCGCTGCATCACATTGCGCTACGACAACCAGAGCACTAAGGCAATCGCGTAGCATGATGGCATGCATCATTTACGCACTAAACACATCAACATTGAGAATCACTTTGTGGGCGAGCGCATTGCCGCAGGAGAGGTCCAGGTCGTCTGGGTCGACACGCGTCAGCAACATGCAGACTTTCTCACCAAAGCTCTGAGCAATGGAATGTTCAAGGCTGTTGTGCATGCTGTTGGCCTGTCGCGTGCACGTGATGTTCCTGGCTGATGTGACAACTATCTGTCTGTTCCTCTTATCGTGAGTCTTCATGTGGTGTGTGGGTTGCTCGCCCGTGGGTCATTCGTGAGTGTTAGCTGTGTTAGTCAAACATGCAAGTGACCTCTCGACTCCATCCATCTACATACACCATCACTGCAGGTGACTGAGTAGGTATGAAGCTGTGGGCCTCGCATCACTGGCGTCTCTGTCGGATGCAAGATTGGCGTGAGCTCAGCCATGCTTGGGTTGTACCAGGAAGAGTTCTTGCTGTTCTCAGCATTTGGTTATTGGCCGTTGGACGGCTAGAACATGAGAGAGATTACATGAGAGATGCATGCTCCATACACGCTCGTGGTCAATGTGGATTCTTGTTGTTTCTAACTTGCATGCTAAGCTAGTTGTGTAGCACTTACACCGGGTTGCTGATCCTACGAGGCCACACTCTCGATCGCTCCGAGGAGAGACCACGACGGCTTTTAGCCGACCGATTCGGTTCGAATCCGGGGTGGCAGCTGGGCCCCACTTCGAGCTGCTCGAGTGGGTGGCCTGGTCAACCGCATGCTAAGAGCTCGCTTGCTCTTTACTCAATACACTTGTCTCTCGCTACCTTCTAAGGCAGCTTCCTCACCAACTCCTTGCTCCACCTGTAGCCATGGGTGTCTTGCCTGACTAGCTTGCGTGGTAGCGAATGAGTGTCGACGTCTTGCCGCTAACTACAGTTATGAGCAGCGCCTTCACCATGTGTCCTTGGGTAAAGGATCTACACGTTCGTCGACATGTGCCAACTGGTCACAGAAAATCCAGTTGATGTGTGCTGAAGACAATGCATACCACAACACACCTCACACACATTGGTCACCGGATGTCGCTGGTGACCAACTACATGCATCCTGATCGAGCGTGGACACCATTGTCTTTCATCACTCCTCAGGCATGGCCATGGACGGGCAGAAGGAGAGAGTGTTTCAGTAAGATAAGTGTGACCTTAAAGCCAGTAATGCCGGGAGCGTGTCGGGTGTAAATTTTCGTGCAAACAGAAAGCAAGGGATCTTGTGAACATCATCATCCGCATTGTCTATGACTGCGCATGTTGGTCTTCCCCGAACCCTCTCAAACAAACTCGGAGTCACATGCTTCGCTGAAAACGTGGTGGGGTGCGAACCCCCCGTGGACCAATCCGTCCATGTCAGAGTTCGGTTGGACACATCGGCAGCTGCCAGGAGCTCCTGCTCCTCCCATCTCACTCCTCCTCCTCCTCCTCCTCCTCCTCCTCCTCCTC
>SZWC01020140.1:10505-35989 GCA_023375785.1 Penium margaritaceum
GGATGACGATTACATCTACAGTTGGGGTACACAGGTTGTAGTAGACAGGCTGGATGGTGTCAAGGAGAGTGCGCTACTGGAGGATGTAACTGATTCTAGGCCTCGTAGGGATAGTGTGTCCACATGGGATTGTTGACCTTGTACGTGGATGTCTATTTGTTCAGTTTTTTGGTTATTCATGTCATTCTAAACAATGTTCGAACCCTTTCCTACTCTTTGTCCAACCCCCCCCTCCTTTTCCAAGAACACAAACAGAATCAGTCACATCTTGAATGGAAGTCTCTGGTAGTCACCAACGCAGTGGCATTGTCAATCACAGTCTCACAAATACTTGCTGCCTTCGTCTTGCCCACAATTGGCACTGTTGGCGTACTTATCTTCAGTATTGCCTTTGTATATTGCCGTTGTCGTTGCCATTGCTATCGTTGTTGCTATCGCCGTAAGCGTGCCCTCCAAAATTCTAACTGCAGTCACTCCCTTCAGAACAAGCACACTGCTGAAGCTACCCTCCTCCCAGCTACAGCTGCAAACTTAGTTTATCCCTTTAAAATGTCACCAGAAAGGGGCAAAAATGATATTTTTCTCTTATAATTGTTCTCACATTCAGCTGTCCTGCTTTTTGTGTTGTAGTGTTTCCCATCAGTTATTTGCATTCCCAGTTGATGCTGCAGGAGCTCTTGATTTCACATTTTTGAAGAGGAATCTTTTTGTGCCGCAGCTTTTGCAACCTCTGCCATGAAGTTTGTTACACTCTGATAATATTTGCCATTTCACAGTTGTAGATGCCATAGTTGCGGTTGGTAGTTGGTTGCGATAGGCTTGAAGTTGCAGATCTTGCTGTCTTCGCGGTCGCAAGTCTAGCATTCACACATTCCATGATCCCAGCTCTTGCATCAGTGGTTTTTGTAATTGCCAGTCTGCATTCTTCGTTGTAGTTTCTAGATCAGCAAGCACTGTTTCTGCAGTCACAGTCTACACAAAAGTAAATGCTTCCAATTGCGGATTCTCCTTTCCCTTTTTTTTTTTTTTGGTTTACCAGGGTCGAATTGTCTGTAGTTATACTGAAGTTGCTGCCAGCTCGGCACAACACGGTGCGAGAAACCATTAGCCGGGTCAGACCATCTCATTCTCAGAGGCAAAGTAGCAAAGGTCAGAGAGGCAAAAGGGCACATGCCTCCATGCAGACAGAGATTGATGCATCCGATGAGCAAGCCATGGTGCATCATGAACGGCACATTGAGCACAGATTCCAGCGATAGAAATGCCCTGTTTCAGTGCTGCTAGGCCATGTGCTCCCACGCATCAATCTCCATGCCCCCTGAGACGACGTCTTCGGGCCAGACACATGTCCCTCAACCGCACGAAGGCCCAACATTCCTTCCCCAGCCCTCCTAAGGTCCTACAAAAGAAGGTCCTTAGAACCCGTCCCCGTCCGACAGCCAACTTGCTGATACTTCCTCACCTTCCCCTCCTCTGTCTGCAACGTTGCTCGACCCGGCGGTGTGGCCAAAGGGACCTGAGAATCCACTGGCGGGACATCCAACACCCACATTCTCCCAAGTTCCCCGTCCATAGTCTGGTCTGAGCGTGCCCTCCTCGTCCGGCAGCTTCAACTCCCTTCAAGGCTCCACGTCAACCCGCTGCTCTCTACAGATGTCCCCAATCTCATCCCTTTGCTGGTTATGGTCATGACACATGCAAGTGCCCTCTTGTCTCCACGCACACACACACCTCACCACTGCAGGTGATTGATCTTGACTAAGGCTCTCCGGTGCAAGGCTGTGACGCAGCATGGGGCGCACAGTGGTGGTGACACAATCAAGTTACAGAGTGATGGCCACATCACCAATGTTGTCCTCACGACAAGCCTTAGTTTAATGATAATGCTACATGCCAAAATGGAGGATACATTTGTGAACATGCATGTTTGAGGTGTGACTGGTTTATACGTACTTGTATGCCTTTAGTGTAGTGTACCGGGTTGCTGATCCCACGGGACCACACGTACGGTTTACACCGGCGTGTGAGAAACCGCCTGGAGCTCGCTCGCTCCAGGGACAGGTTCAATCCCGGGATGGCGTCCGGGCCCCACGTCGAGTGATTCGCGTGGGTGGCCCGGTCAACCGGACTTTAGCACTTCGCTCACTTGTTTCTAGCTAACTTGTTGCGAGTTCTCGCCCTCTCTAATGTGAGCTTGCCCCGATCCATGGCTCCCCCCGTCGCTTCCTACTTGCTTGCTTGCTTAGCATTCAAGACTACCTACTGGTATCAAAGCAGGAGGGTCACTCCTCCTCATCGCGACAGTCCTGAGACCTCGTGAACCCTCTTCGGGCCACTTCTACGTGGCGGGTGATCCCGCGCAAGCCACAACCCCGCGTCTGCGCCATCTTGAGGCCGCAGTAGCAGCCGTCGCTCTGTGCAGCTGCTCATATCGCACCCGTGGATCACGGTGTGCTCTATCCCGCCCTTGACCGACGCACGCTCGACGGCACAGCCACGTTGTGGTGCCGAACCTTGCTCCATTCTGCCGGGAGCTGTGCATGCGCCTTCTTCACAGTGGCACACACGCATCCTCACTCTACGAGGTCCGGTCATCTCTTGCGCCACCATCCTTGGCCGACGCATGCACGACGGCACCACCACATGGTGGTGCCGAACCTTGCTCCATTCTGCAGGGAGTTGTGCATGCGTCTTCTTCACAGTGGGACACACGCATCCTCATTCTACGAGGTGCGGTCGCCTCTTGCGCCACCGTCCGCACGGCGCCATCTCCCCCCAGCCATCGTCCACCCCTCCTCCACCGCACTTCTGCCTCCGCACGCGCAACGGACAGGTGGGCACCACCCGGCGCACCCGCACTCTGTATGGTGCCTCGGCCAGGTGCGTTCAGCTGCCTTGTGCACCGGCGTCTTTCGCCCCCGTTCTCCTGCACCACACGTGCAGCCCTCCCTCCGCTCACGGACCTTGCAGCAGCAGCGCCAACCTGAGCAGCTGAGGCCCATCCACACACGCTCCTAAGCACCTCAGGCTGCCTCCCAGGCAGCCCAGCATTCGGCACACTGGCGTCTCCGCCTGTGACCGAGCCTATCCCTACATCACCCACAGCAGTGCGGGAGCGTGCCCGCGTTGACGAGGAGCTTGTGTACTACGAGGAGCGTGCGGAGAGGGAGGTGTGGTCGAGGATCCATTGCAGCAGCCCGGGATATCACCCCGGTGAGGACTACGACCCCGCCGACTACTACGAGTGGGCAGACGCAAGGGACTGCGCAGTCCACTGCCAGTCAGCCGCCGATGACTCTCTGACGGTGCAGAACGAACCAGCTATGGCGCCGCCGCGTGATCACCAACCTCTTCACTCACTGGTAAGCCCACCCGTTGCCCATAGAACGCGCCAACAACACCGTCGTGCTGCTACTCGTGGAGCCGCCTCACCCTTTGTGGCAGCAGCATCACGAGCCCCTGCTCTGTGTCGTGTCGCATCTCCAGCCGCATCAGTTGCGGAGTCAGTGTCCTCCTTGCTTCCTGATATTCTGACAGCTCTGCAGGCTGCACTTGTGTCCAGTGCTGTTGTGGCATCTACTTTTGTAGCCACTGCACGTGTCGCACGTGCACCAGCCACCACTGCCACTGGGAGAGCCATTGACACTTACACTGTGGCTGCAGTTGATCAGGGACCTTTGGCAGCTGCTCCTGTCAACGTAGTTACTCAGATTGCCGCAGCAGCAGACGCGGTCGCGTCAGCAGCAGCAGCAGCTGCCACAGCGCTCTCCAGTGCAGTTGACTCTATCTATACCTCCACAGCACACGCTTCATCCTTACCCTCCTCTTCATCCTCAGTGACTTGTCACATACAGCTCTTGATCTCGACCACTGCAGCCATCTCCACCTTGTCAGCTGCAGCGCTAACAGTGTAGCCTGCCTCATTGTCTCCGCATCAGCTACTGTTGCAGTCGTCGCCTCCTCAGCTGCTGCGGCTCTCCCACTGCTGTTCTCACTGTGTCACCGTGCCTGGTGAGCCTGGTTTCTCTTGGTCTCTCTCTCTCGTCTTGCCTTTTCTGTGTTGGCATGTTTGTGCATCCAGGTTGTTGCCTTGCAGTAAACTTCCGATGCCCTCACCATACACTTCCCACGCCCACTGGGGCAAGGGAAACTCTGCCGAAATCTTCTTGGCAGAGCCACGTCCCTGGCAACATGCCAGTTGACGATGACCAATACACGGCCCTGCAAGCTGAGCTTCAGCGTCAGTGCAATGCGCTGCAGGGAGCCCTCACTGCTCTGCGTGTCGCTGAAGAAAAGCTGCGGGCTGAGCAGGCTGACCAAGAGACCTTCGCCAACCACATTGCTCACTTGGTCCTTAACCATCTCCAGCCTACACTACGCAACACTCAATCCGCCAGCATTGCTGCTACATTCTCCACCTTCCTCGCTTCCGCATCTGCCAACACTGGCTCATCCTCCTCTCATCCGCTTGTAGTTGCCATAGCAGCCGGTGCAGCTACAGCCAAAGCACTCGCTCATTCAGTACAACGCAAGCCTGACTTTGATACCAACTCCACACCACTTCACCTCCAATCTCACATTCCACTCTTGGGAGGTTCGTTTCAATGCCTGGGCGCAGGGGGAGCAGCTCTGGGAATACTACCATGAACCCAATACCTCAGCTGCTCCACCTTTCGTGCCAGTCCAGTCTGTGCATCAACCGGCCTGAGGCAAACGGACTAGAAAACAGGGCCGACACAATAGCACCTGCCGTCAGCTCCTAGCATTTCAGCTAGGAGAAGATATCACCCTCAGGATCACGGTTCCACACTGAGTAGTTCCTAGGCAATCACTTGCTAACAACAGTGTCCACTTAACACTTGGTCACTTTTGCGCGAGGTGATAGTCAAAGACTAAATCCTGGGGCTTAGACCAACCAGTGTCTTCTTTATACTGTTCCTTAGTTGGACAACTCTGTGAGGAGCATCTAAGGCCAGGTTGTGTAATTTGAATGAGGAATGAGCCTGGTACATATAGTCTTAGGCCTGGCTTCTAAGGTGTGTGGGTAGTGGCACTTTTGGGCTGGTCACTCCACACCACCTCACCAGTCCGCCAATTGGCGCATCAACTGATCGCCAAGTGGCGCACTCTTCTCATGCACGGAGGAATGTCTAAGAAACTTCCCCCCTGTGCAGGAAGGTAAAAAACCCTCCTGCGCACATCAAGGCTCAAACGCAGGACCTGTTGTCCCTAAGTCCAACATGCTATCCGTTGCGCTAAACTTCTGGTGTCTCGCTTGGACTTGCACCACGAACAAGGTTTGGGGGACTTACTCCAAGGTAGCAGCGCATGCCCAACTTGTCCGTCAAGCCATAGCAGTGGCCATGGGACATAGAAGAACAACAATCTCTCCCTTGCACCTTAGGCCACCTGCTGTGGTAGTTTTCTTCGGCATGAACCTGTAGCTCTAGGTTGTGTTTGTGCATGTCAATTTTCTTGATCTTTAGTCCTCATCTCTTGCATCCACCATGTCGACTCCTCGAGCACCTGCAACATGCAAGTCGCTGTCTAGCGGCTTTGTCAAGAAGTCCGCAAGCATTTTCTTCGTTGCGACGTGCTCCAGTTCCACGACACTCTTGGTGACAAGGTCACGTGAGTAGTGGTACCGAATATCAATGTGCTTTGTCCGCCGGGAGATCATGTTGGTTGTCGATGCGGATGATGGTTGCTTCCTCTTGTGGTACTTTGATCTCATCAAGCAAACTGCAAAGCCACTGTGTTTCCTTGCACACTTTGGAGAATAAAATGTACTCCGCCTCAGCAGTAGAAAGTGAGACGCAGTCCTGCTTCCTGCTTGCCCACGAGACCGCACCACCGTTGAGAAGACAGACAAACCCTGAGGTTGACTTCCTGTCATCAATCCGTCCTCCCCAGTCCGCGCCAGTGTAGCACGTCAGTCGCAGCAAGTCTGATCCTTCTAGACCTCCAAAACAAAGTCCAACGTGCTGAGTCCTCTTGAGGTATCGAAAAATCCGCTTCACCACTTGCCAATGTTCTGGCCCAGGGTTGGCAACAAACCTGCTCACCTGACCCACTGCATAAGCAATGTCAGGTCGCGTTCCCACCATCGCATACATGAGGCTTCCAACGGCAGACTAATATGGAATGTTTTGCATCTCCCGCCGGTCTGCCTCATTGCTTGGTGACATGGAGGAGGAGAGCTTGCAGTCGAAGGGCATGGGGGTGCTGACAAGTTTGCAGTCCTCCATGTTGTAGCGCTTCAAGACGTCCATGATGTACTTGGTCTGGTTGAGCTCGATGGTGCCTGCTTTGCGGTTGCGGTGAACAGCAATCCCGAGGTAGTACTCAAGAGGTCCCATATCCTTCATCTTAAACTTGCTCGCCAAGTTTTTCTTGAGGTCCGTAAGGGTCAGCTGCAAGGAAGAACACATGATGAGATCGTCAACGTACAACGCCACGAGCAGCAAGCCACGNAGTCGAAGGGCATGGGGGTGCTGACAAGTTTGCAGTCCTCCATGTTGTAGCGCTTCAAGACGTCCATGATGTACTTGGTCTGGTTGAGCTCGATGGTGCCTGCTTTGCGGTTGCGGTGAACAGCAATCCCGAGGTAGTACTCAAGAGGTCCCATATCCTTCATCTTAAACTTGCTCGCCAAGTTTTTCTTGAGGTCCGTAAGGGTCAGCTGCAAGGAAGAACACATGATGAGATCGTCAACGTACAACGCCACGAGCAGCAAGCCACGGTCATCCTCTCGCACATAGACGATGGGGTCATTCTTGCAATGTGCAAAGGAGATCTCAACCATGAAGCTTTCCATCTCATTACACCAGATCCGTGGGGCCTGTTTCAGTCCGTACAACGCCTTCACCAGCTTGCACACCTTACCCTCGGGTGCTTTGACACCTTCAGGTACCTCCATTAGCACCTCCTTGTCAAGCTTCCCATAAAGGAAAGCTGTCTTCACATCCATTTGGTGGATCTCAAGGTCTTTGGCGACAGCGACGGCAAGCAGGGACCTGATTGAGGCAAACATGACAACCGGTGCGAAGGTCTCGTCATACTCAGACCCTGCGCGCTGTAATTTCCTTTTGCCACGACCCTTGCCTTATACTTGTTGATGCTATCATCTTGCTTCCGCTTCAACCTGAGCACCCACTTTGAGCCCACCACGTGAGCGTTAGCGGGTCTGTCCACCAGCACCCATGTGCCATTTTCTTCGATGGACGCGAGCTTGCTGTCCACCGCCTCCTTCCACTTGGCCGCATCGGGCCTTGCCAGCGCCTCAGCCACAGTGAGCAGCTCTCCCTGAGCCAAACAGGACCAGCTCAGTCCAGTCCAACTTCCGATGTCAGCGTCGTAACTTTGGAGTTTGTTTTCTTTGTCGTGTGCTGTGACGTTGCATTGCTGGTGGATCTTCACAATGCTGTTTCTCCTGTGCTGCTGGCTTTCTTGAAGTTAAGTTTTCTTCTTTTGAAGAGCCACTGGCCTCCGAGCTGTTTTCAGAGGCCTCGGACGTCTCCGACTCAGTGTCGGAGCTCGCCGCTGCGTCAGCCTACACAGCCGCTCTCCCTGCCACACCACTGTTCTTCACGGCCTGCTAACTGGCACCAATTGCCAGTTTTTGGGAGCTTGATCTCCTGACTCCAGCAGCACCAACCACTCTCCCTGTTTTGGAGCTTGCGTAGGATCAAGCATCTCTTCCTTGCCTGGTTTCCTTTCATCAAAGGTTACGTCCCGGCTAGTGATGAGTCTTCTTCTTGCCAGGTCCCAGAGGCGGTAGGTCATGTGGGCCGTCTCATAGCCCACCATAACGCACTTTCGTGCACTTGCATCCAGCTTGCCGGCACCCTAACCCGCCTGGATCTTTGCCCATCCGGTGCAGCCAAATACTTTCAGGTGTGATGCCTCCGGCTTCTTTCCTGACCAAACTTCTTGTGGCATCATCTGTTGCTTTCCCTTCTTCTTTCCGCGCCTGCCCAGAGCAGCCGCAGGAGTCAGGTTGACGAGATAGCATGCCGTTCTTGCTGCTTCAGCCCAGAACCGCGGTGGAAGCTTTCCATCGAAGAGCATGCTACGCACCATGCCGAGGATGGTCTGATTCATCCATTCGGCAACACCATTGCTCTGCGGCGTGTAAGGCGTTGTGGGCTGGTGGTTGATCCCATGTTGACGCAACCAGCCCTTGCATGCCTCGTACTCTCCGCCGTTGTCGCTTTGCATTGCTTTGACTTTCTTTCCGGTCTGCCGCTCCGCCATGGCGACAAACTCTTGCAACTTTTCTCTGACCTCTCCCTTTGCTTTGAGGAAGAAAATCCACACCTTGCGACTGTGGTCGTCTATGAAGGTCAGAAAATACATGCTATCACCATTTGACGCCGTGCGAAAGGGTCCACACACGTCGGTGTGAATCAGGTCAAGGGCTGATTCTGCGCAGCAACCATTGCGTTCAAAGCGAGTTCGCTTGGTTTTGCCTTAGAGGCAAGGTTCACACAGGCTACCACACCCAACCGCATCCTTCTTGAAACTATCCATGCCACGGACCAGCTGTTTTTGCTGGATGACTTGGAGCGTGCTGTTTGCAACATGCCCAAAGCGTCTATGCCACAGATCAGCATCTTCCTCTTTTGCGGCAGAGGATGATTTTTCAGTTTTTGTTGGTGTGCTCTTCTGCGTCGGTGTCGAGACCACTGCCTCCGCTGCACCCGATGACCCTCGTTTTCCGAGCTCTTTGCTGCCGTTGTCTGCAACACGTAGAGTCCGTCAACCCGTGGAACCTGTGCCACGAGATATCTGTTGGCGTAGAGGACCTTGATGTCCTCGTTCCTGGCGATGACCGCCTTCTTCTACATGAACACCGCCGTCATGTCGTTGTCCATTGTTTTTGACACGGATAGAAGGTTTGCCGCAAAGGAGGGCATGTAGACCACATCACGTAGCCGTAGATCCTTCTCTGCACCATTGAGGCTGATGCTCACCAGCTTGTCGCCCACGCCCTTTGCATTCACGAAGCTACCGTTTGCGCATCTGAACCGCCGATCGGTGGGGCCGATGGAGACAAATCCAGCCTGGTCGTTGCTAGAGTGATGATCGGTGCCGGAGTCAAGCCCAAAAGCTCCTGGCCTGAGTAGCGCCGCTCCTTTTGCTGGAGGCGTGCTCTGTGCCATCATGTTGGTGGCTTCTTTGCCACCCTTTTTGCTGCCTTTGTTCCCACCGCTTCCGCCGTCTTCCTTCTTTGGCGACCTGCACTCTCTTGCCCAGTGCCCAGGTTTGCCGCACTTGCGGCAGCTACTCTGTCGCGTGGGAGCCTTGCCGCTACTGTTTCCTCCGCCACCACCACTTCCGCTGTCGCCTTTCTGACCAGAGGCTGACCCTTTGCTCCCGCGGCCACCGTAGAGTGTGGCATAGGCTGAGAAGTTAGCCTTACTTCCGCTGCAGCGCATGGCCTCCTTTCGCACGTACTCGGACACTGTCATGTACGTCAGGTCATCCTCCTTCGAGCCGCCCATGACAGTGATCATTGGGCTCCAGCTTTCCGGTAGCGCCATGAGGAGGATCATGGCTTGTATGTTTCCGTCAAGGTCCCAGTTCATCTGGAGAGCTTCGCCAAGGAGTCCTTCAAACTCCTGTAGGAAATCAGGGATTGATTCGCCCTCATTCACCCGCATGCTGATCAACCTTTGTAGGATGAATAGTCTGTTCGTGAGGGAGGTGGATTGGTGCACGCGCTTGAGCTTGTCGTAAGCTTCGGAAGCCAGCGTGTACCTGGCAATGATGCGAACATATTTCTTGGCTATCACGTTGCTGAGAAATAACATGACAATATCATTTCGATCCATCCATGCCTCATGCTCGGATGTGCCTTCCGTAGGAACCTACTCCTCTTCCTTCAGTAGCTTGATGAAGCCGCGCACTTTCATCGCCAGCTCGAACTACCATCTCCCAAGGGGTAAGTCAATCCCCTCGAAAATGGGGATTCCTCCCAAGGGTCCAAGACCTTCCGGCAGTGACGTAGCACTCAAATTTTCTCCACTGGTCTGCCCTGTGGTAGCCATGGTTGAGTTTGAGGACTGCCCAGTGGCAGCCCCCACTACTCCTGATGGGTCAACCATTTCTGTTGTCCTTATCTGCTTCCCACGTCTCTGCTGCGTTGAGGCCAATGTAGGCTGATGTTAGCTGATGTCTGCTACCGGTTTTAGGATGTAGATCCGTTGCTTACCCCTCCAGCCGATGTTCACCTACACACAGAGAAGATATCTACACCAACACACCCAGGGTCTTGCCACCAAGGGCAAGGCTTGTCCTGGTTGGGACACAAGGGTCGTGCCTCCAAGGGCAGAGCTTGTCCTTGGTCCTCGTGTACTGAGTGTCGACCAAGCCCTTGGAGCTGATGAAGCTGATGGAGCTGATGGAGCTGATGGATCCGGCGTGTGCACCTGGAGAGAGCGTACCAGAGTTGAGCGAAGCGTGCCTTACAACTGGTCAGCGAGGGCCCATAACCCTTTGTCAACCAGCCTGAGGAAAACAGACGAGAAAACAGGGCCGACACAATAGCACCTGCCGTCCGCTCCTAGCATTTCAGCTAGGAGAAGATATCACCCTCAGGATCACGGTTCCACACTGAGCAGTTCCTAGGCAATCACTTGCTAGCAACTGTGTCCACTTAACACTTGGTCACTTTCGCGCGAGGTGCTAGTCAAAGACTAACTCCCAGGGCTTAGACCAACCTGTGTCTTCTTTATACTGCTCCTTAGTTGGACAACTCTGTGAGGAGCATCTAAGGCCACGTTGCGTAATTAGAATGAGGAATTAGCCTGGTACATATAGTCCTAGGCCTGGCTTCTAAGGTGTGTGGGTAGTGGCACTTTTGGGCTGGTCACTCCACACCACCTCACCTGTCCGCCAATTGGCGCATTAACTGACCGCCAAGTAGCGCACTCTTCTCACGCATGGAGGAATGTCTAAGAAACTTCCCCCCTGTGCAGGAAGGTCAAAAAACCTCCTGCGCACATCAAAGCTCGAACGCAGGACCTGTTGTCCCTAAGTCCAACATGCAATCCATTGCGCTACACTTCTGGTGTCTCGCTTGGACTTGCACCACGAACAAGGTTTGGGGGACTTACTCCAAGGGAGCAGTGCATGCCCAACCTGTCCGTCAAGCCATAGCAGTGGCCATGGGGCATAGAAGAAAAACACTGAGTCTGCACGCGCTGTCCGTGATCTAATTTGTGCTATACCCGATGATCTCACTGATGAGATCAGATCCTACAATGCTGACACTGTACGTCGCACACGTGCTCACCCGGTTGGGGCTTACGCACTGATCAAGCGGCGGGCGACAGTGACTGGACATGCAGCACAGAGCGTCCTCACCGTCCAGTTCAACACGCTCTCCATGGGTGCTGATGAGACTGCTGACGCCTACAGGGCTCCCAGTCTGCGACTGCTACGAGACCTCGGCAAAGCCGCCCCTGGTCAGCTCCCTGCTGTTCTCTCCATCATCAACGGCCTCATCCCGGAGCTGAGTGACATCTTTCGCGCGGTGAAGGCAACAGAGCTTGAGCGTCTGGCTGCCATCCCCGTCCTTGCTGACGCACCCCCATGCATTGGTGCATTGTGGGAGTTCACTTCCCACCTTCTGACCAACTGGTGGACCTCATTGCAAAACAAACACATTCACCGCGCCGCCAGTGCAGCAGCAGCCACCGCATTCCGCTCTTCCTCCACCTCTTCTGCGTCTGTCTCATCCTCCACCACCACATCTACCACTACTACCTCATCTCTTGCTGCCCAAGGGAGTGGTCGAGGTGGGGAGGGTGGTAAAGGTAAAGGCCGCGGGGGCTCTGGCGGTGGTAGACAAGGCAAGGGTGGAAAGGGTCGCGGTTTTGGTGGCTCCACATCCCCCGCTTCCTCCACCAGCACTGTCACGTGCTGGAGCTACAGTTCCGCCGATCATGCGGCGCCCAAGTGCCCTGCCCCACCTGACGATGTTCGCCTTGCCTCAGCCATGCATGCACACTGGGCACGCTCCACAGGGTCTGGTGGTGGTTTCGCACGCTCCTCCACCTCCACAGGGTCTGGTGTAGGTTCTGCACGCACCTCCCCCTTATCGCCTGCAGCCGTTGCCTACAGCACTACTCTCTCCTCACTGCTTCCATCCGCCCCCTAGGGTTAGCCCCCGGGGTTTGGCGGCCCTGTCTACTTCGGGCCTCCCTCTGGCTTCTACTCTCCTCCACCGTGGGTGGCCTTCACCCCCAGCTCCCAGCGTCCCTCATCCGGCGTTCTCATCACCGGGCCTTCTGAGGACGACCGCCAGCTGGACTCTGCACTCTCTCATGCCGTTCACCAATGTAACCTCCGTGATCAGGGAGGTGAGAGTGTGCGTTCGGTTGAGGGGGGGCTTGTGTGTGCCGTTGATTCGTCTCTTCGTGGGCCTCCTCAAGTTATGTTCAGGGTTTTCCCCCGGTCGACGTCCCGTGGATTGAACAGTGGCAGTCGTACAGTCTTCCTCGTTGTCTTGCCGCTTGTGGTCAGTGCCTCTCTCCTCGTTCTGCCATTGCCGTCGTGAGTCGTGACCCTGCGTCTGTCCGCATGACGTGTGGCTTCTGGATCCTCAATTTCAGGGCCACCCACCACATGACCTCTTGTTGCTCTTCGTTTGTTTTTCCGGGTCCCGTTGGCTCTGTCCGCTTTGTTCGCATTGGCTCTGGCCAGCTTCTCCCTGTCCAGGGTGTTGGGGTTGTCCGCTTCGTTGGCCCTAGGGGAAGTCTTTCTCCCTGACGTTCTGTACATTCCCGCTCTTGAGCTAAGTCTGCTGTCTGTAACGACACTTGACAATCAGGGCATAGACTTCTCCTCCAGCCATGGCATCGCCTCTATGTTGCATCACACCACTGGTCGTGTTTAGCTGCGTGGCACTTGTTGTGACCGCTTGTTTCGCGTGCCCTCGTTTGCACCGCATCCCTCCACGACTGCTCTTGTTCACGTAGCCCGCTCTCTCACTCCAGCACATGCACAGCTTCTTCATCGCCGCCTTTGTCACATTCACACTGCTGCTATTGACAGTTTGCTTTGGGACACGCCCGCTCATGGTCTTGATGCCAACACGTTCTATGCCCCTTGCCCTACTGATTGCCTTGATTGTGCCCAAGGCAAGATGCATCGCTCCCCTTTTTCCAAGTCTGAGTCCCGCACGTCTCACCCAGTTGATCCCTTGCACGCAGACGTTATGGGACCCCTTGCCCATGACGCTCTTGGGGGGGTCGGTCGACAAGTCCTCTGTCTCACAGACGACTTTTCTCGCATGTGTTGGGTCTTTGCCTTTCGGCAAAAAATCGACGTTTGTCTCACTCTACGTCCTGGCTGCAACAGGCTGAGCTGGCCTGTGGTCATCGGCTCAAAGTCTTTGGCTGTGATCGGCGTGGCGAATTCATGGGTCCCACTGCTCGCTTCTTGACATCTCGTGGGGTGTGTATGGAGCCTTCGGCTCCCTACACATCCCAAAAAAATGGTGTCTTTGAACGTTGGAACCGCACGCTTTCTGACGGCGTTCGTACTCTCCTCAGTGAGTCCTCCCTCTCCCCCTTCCTCTCTTTCGAAGGGATATGCTACATGACCTGGGTATGGAACCGTGTCCCCCACGGTCCTCTCCCCCACCGATTATAGAGCTATGACGAATGTTATTAGAGGAGTGCCACGCCATAGGTCCAGGTGGATGCTTTGGCAAGGACAAGGCACTCAAGAAGCTGACAAAGCTTGTTTGGTGGGAAAAGATGTAGACCGATGTGGTAGCGTTCTATTGATGGTGCGACACCAGTCAATGACAAAAATCTCGCTGCACGCGGCCACTTGGATTCCTCCAACCTTTCCCTATTCCGACGGAGCCGTGGGTCGACATCAGCATGGACATCGTGAAAGGGTTACGTATCACCCCCAAGGGATATGACGCCATTCTCATAGTGGTGGACCGTTCTTTCAAAATGTCACACTTCATTCTCACAACGTCCACCGTCACCGTAGAGGGAGCAACATGTGTGTATTTGAATCAGATCAAGCAACTACACGACGTGCCACGTACCATAATCGTAGATATGATGGCCACTTCACTAGCAGTTTTTTGCACAAACAAATGACACGTTATGGCAGTCGGATCCAGCTATCGACGGTGTTTGATCCTCAAATCGACGGGCAGACCGAGTGCACCAATGAGCTCGACCCACTCCTGTGTCCTTTATGCGAGAAGCACGGCAGCAAAACAGCAAAACTGCCGACCGCAAAACTCACAGAGAACTCCACAACTTCCACGGCAATGGGTAAAATCATGTTTGAGGTGGTTTACGGTAAACTTCCTGCCACACCTACAGGTTCTACAAGCTAGAGCAATATTATGCGGGTGACGTCTTCACTTTCGTTTGGGAAGAAACACACAAGACTCTCGCAAAGACACAAGCAACCGTGAAGCAATTAGCAGACCGACATCGCAACGATGACATTTAGCAATAGCAGTCGCATCCACTCGGCTCTGCGAACATCAAACTTGGTGGAAAAAACTTTGTGACGCTCAAAGCAACTGGTTAAGACCGTTTGAGATCAAGCAAATGCAAACTCCTGATGTCGCTCGACTTCACGTACCAGACAGCATGGCAATCCACCAAGTCTTCCACATCAGCAAACTCAAGCACAACAAGGACTCCAACAAGAGCTTCTTCGCCAAGACATCACTCCTCTGCCTCCTATCCATGTGGACTGGGATACAAAAATTCGTCATGAAAGACATCCTCAGACATCAACACCATGGAAAATGACAGATTATCTGGTCAACTAGCATGACTACGCCGCTGTGCATAAGAGTTGGAACCTTCCGACAACCTCCGAGACATCAAACATCTGATTGATGGCTACTACCGTTGTCACCGGTCTACGTCCGCTAACGCGCCGGGGCATCGTGACTAAAAGGGGGAAAGTATTACGTCCCTAACAAACATGAGTCCTTGAACTCCACGAGTGGTAATTCATGTTCTTACAATCATGGCCCTCCACTCGTCAACCTTAGGATTTCTACCCCCATCGGCTGAGGGCATTTTGGCCACCTGCCCCGACCTCTTGTGTTTGGCTTCCCAAGGTTCTGGCACTTTCGACCACTATCTAGAAGGGTCGACAAAAGTATAGCAAACCGTATCGATGTTACGATACTGTTCAGTCGAATTCTCCATGATACTAAACTGTTACAAAACCGCGCCTCATTGTTCTCAAAACACCCCCACTTCTTGCCGGAGTTTCTCGAGGCAATCACTCACAACACGACGTTGCACGCTTTACTCATCTTGAGCGGCCAAGATCAAATACATGCCTCGTTGTGATTCTTGTCATTATACATATGTGCTTGACTTCTTTGACACTTGTCATTGAAGTACACCTCCTACATACAAATCATCTATTTTCCCAGTTTCTCGAATCGTCTTTTGCTTCGCACCTTATCCCTGTGAACCATCCAAATTTCGCTCGACGGGAGACATGCTTAAATGCCAACTGCATTTTTCACGTGTGATCCCCCTCCTCCATCCCTGCTTTCTTATGAATAAATGGGCGTGGGTCATACATGGATGAGGAGGACGCGCCAGAAATGGATGCTGACATCTGTCAGTAGCCATTTCGAAATGAAAAAGAGGTCATAAATGCCTCGTGAAGGACATTAGGAGCCTATTCTGACTTGTATTATTTTTTGTTCATGTTTGAGATTAGTACCTCCAATTTGAATAAAAATTCTGTACAAACCCTCCTCTCAACCACGATCAGAATATAATGGGTTTTTCTTTGCTTGGGCTATTTTGTTACCGATTGGTTGCGGGAACCGACAAGTTCCCTTCAACACAAGAACAGTCTTGGATCCCCCATTCATTTACTCTCCTAGCCCCCTCAAACCGAAGAACAAACTACCACAAACCCCTTGAAAGAGGAATTTGCATTAGTTGGCACTAAAAGAAAATGATTTCAAGTTGTCAACGTTGCATGTCATGTAGCATCAACATGCGAGTTTATGTTGGTTTTTTAAGGCTATCCATGTCCATTTTTCAAGTCCGTGGATAAGGGGTTCATTAAGTAAAGAAGACCATGGAAATTTTTTTGCCAAAATCAGGTAGGGTACTCATGCATTCAAAAGACTCTAAAATGAGAACGTTTTTTTTTTCTTTTTTCTGAAGATTTTCAGGTGAGGCACACTTTTCAAAAGGGGGTGTTTTTCTTTTAAGAATTAGAAGAAGAGGGAGTTCCAAAATCACGAAGGCGAGTATGAGGGTAAACTTAAATGAAACCATCAAATACATGATTGACGTTGATCACACAAAAGGTCTATCAAGCGCGGCTCTTCAGATGAATTTGATGCAAGTTCTCATGATGATTTCATGACCTTGAATGCATTTTCTTCTTTGCCTTCATTATTCTCTGACAGGAAAATTGATTAAGCGTCTGATTAAAAGCATTACAATTCCTTTTAACTCTGAAGTTGAGGGGTCGATTTCATGAAAAGTGATATCAACCTTAATGAAGACATGAATCACAACTATTTCAGTGCTTCATCATATGGTGTGGCTTTTTCTATGTATCTTTAGGTGAGATTTTTCTTTTTGGAACTTGTTTCTATTTGGTGCATCAGTATGAAGCCCACCTTTGCTGATCAACAACTTAGTACATCTCCATTTGACTGTAGTTTGTGTCATGTTGCATCATGGTTTCTTTTTAAAAGGCAAATAAAATATTCAAACCAAGGAATCTCATTTTCCTACCAGATTATGGGAACATCGTGCTTTTTAATGGGGAAACCAGTAAAAATGTTAGTTTTGTTCCATATGGAGTACATTCAGCCACAAAATCCCCTTATCCATCAAATATCTGTGTTTTAGGGTTTTTTCACTGAGATAGGCGCGATTCCGCACTCTGTTATAGAGAAAATGTCTCAGACTCTGATTTCCCGACTTCGTGGGCCGGGTTCAACTTCCGGGCTGCTTTGGTGCTGAGGCAGACCCCCGCCTCAGTCCGTTACGACAGGAGGAAAAAGCAAAACTCCTCATAGCGCTCGACTCCTGACATTTTAGATCTAGAGCTGCAGCTTGTCGTTCTCGCGTCGCCCTCGTGCGCTCGTCCGCACAGGGACTGACGAGCGTGAGGGGCCCAAACGTCCCCCGCTCTCCTGTGATCCCTAAGCAGACTTTCGAGTCGTCTCCCCATTTTCCCTCAAAGGACTGCTAAGCGAAGGCGAGCAGTAGCTGCATGCCTTTTGCCGCGTCCTCCAGCACACAAACGGAAACGTCATGACGTCACATACCCGCGTCAGACAAAGACCAGCATGAATCACCTCACGGAAGATGACGATGCGCCTGTCTCACATTTGGAGATTGTATCAGGAAAACTGATCGATTAGCACTTTCTGTTTCATCGCGAGTCTTTCTGCATCCGTTTGCATACCGAACCTACTTGGGTTTGGGAAAACAAGAGGTTTGAGAGTCGCACATGCTGGACCTCCAGTTTCAGTTTTGACGATACGCATGTCATCTTAACTGCCACCTATCGTGTCAGGATGAGTGGCCGTCCAATGATGGCGGATCAGCACAGTGGGTGGGGGACGGGGAGAGGGAGGGAGAGAGGGGGCCCGCTAGGAAAGAGGAAACGAGTCGCACCTTTAGGCATTTAGGCTAAATGCCTGCACCTCGGGCCGAGCAATTCAGGACCTGAATCTGGCACCCAACTTCAGCTAGCTGGTGGTTTGCGATCAAACCAGGCCCAAAGATAGCTACGTGGATGAGCAGCAAGATGTTTCCAGTACCCAGAATTCCTCGGACCGAAGTTTTCGGGCCACAGTCAGGCTGGCTGTGCGGGGTCTCCCGTGGCTGCTGGCACCATGAGCAGCAGCGACATCGGCGGACCCTCCGCTCACACGGCAGCACACACGCGTCATCAGCAGCAGAGCGAAATCTGTCTCCAGCCGTTCCCTGCTGACCCGGTAGCACTGAGGCGTCCTTTCCGACATCGACCGCAAGCGGAGTAGTGCGGCGGCGTCCATAGCGTGCTGCCTCACTCCAGTAGAGTCATCCATCCATCCATTTTCAGTCTGTAGCATCGAAGATTGTCCCCTACGAGCCACACGGCCCTAGCTACCACCAGATTTCAGCACTGAGGCTCCTCCCGTCATTCTATTCACTTTAGTGGAATCAACAGCAGCGGACGGAAGTATCCACTCAGCCACATCTCAACAGGTTCTCTGTCAAGATGGAGGGCCCACTGCCCTGCAGCGTGATCCACGAGTGGGCACAGCCACGCTGGACCAAGCTAACTGACCAAGAGAGACAGGTGAGCATCTGTCACGTTTTCTTTGTTGTTTTCTGCATTTCAGTACACATCACTGCATGCTTGTCGGTAGCGGCTGCGATGTCACGAGGCTTATGAAAGATGTTCAGCTGTGATGCCACTCACCCGGAAGCTGTGCTGCTGCAAGTTTCCATTCGCAAAATTGCATGGAACGATGTCATTCTTGAATGCTTGCTTTCAGCCGCAACCTTACATGCTTGTCCAATTTGTGTCCAGTTTTTTCACTCAGATTGTGGCATCAAGTCTAGTCCTCTTCTGCACAGAGTGGTGTCTTCTGCTGCAGATTTCCAACGAGCCTGATTTCCTTTCCCTTCAATCTGCTCAGACGAACTTGCTTCTATGTTCTGTAATTTCTTGTTTTGCAGGTTGTGAACGACGTTCTCATAAAGGGAAGGAAGCTGGAGTTTGGTCGCAGACAGTACCGCCTTGTCACCATCACTATGGCGTACGAGCACGTGCTGGCCTACCGCAAGTTCAAGGAGATGAGGGAGAGTGTGCAGGAGAGAGAGGAGAAATTCTTGTTTCAAGCGTTTGAGGAGGCGAAGAAGATGTACACCGAAGGTGACTACATCTATGTGTGCAAGGGGATGGGCGCAGACTACAAAGAGCTGGAGGAAAGTTTTCTCCATGCGTTGGAGGAGGCTGGGGAGTTGTACACTGAGGACGATCTCCTCTACATGTGGGGCGAAGTCAATTATATTGCGCACGATGGCAATGGCCAAGACGACGACGTGGATGAAGTGGAGATGGGCGACGAGATCGACTTGTGCTCAGAGATAGCCGTGTATGGAGCCACCAGCAGGAGAAACAGCAGAAGCGAAGACGTTCAGGACGGAAGCAATCGCAGCTTGCAGAGGGAGCCGGTCGAAGATGTGCTCGACGCATTGGAGGAGGCAGGCGAGTTGTACGAGGAGGAGGACTTCATCTACATGTGCGGTACAACGAGTTTCGCCTCTGAAGACAGCAATGATGGCAGCAACAAAGAGCAGGAAGTAGTGGAGAGCGATGAGGAAGATTTGTACTCTGATGTGGCCGTTTCTGGAGCCACAAGCAGGAGAAGCAGCAGTGGCGAAGACTTCCAGGTTGGAAGTGGTGGCAGCATGCAGTTTGGGGCGGACGATCATTTCCTCCACGCTCTGGAGGAAGACGCAGAGTTGTACACTGAGGAAGACTACCTCTATGTGTGGGGCACAAACACTTTGCCCGCACAAGACAGCAATGACGATGACGAAGAAGGGGAGGAAGTGGCGGTGGGCGGCAAGGTGGATCTGCTTTCTGTCGTAGCTGTGTATGGAGCAACGAGCAGAAGAAGCAGTAGCAATGAAGCCGTTCAGATTGAAGGCAATGGCAACGTGCAGCAGAGTTGCACCTTGGCGGCCGTTCGCGAGCTGGTTGACCAGCTCATTGAGTTGAACTTTGATGGCGTCATTCTTGGGGATGACGATTACATCTACAGTTGGGGGACACAGGTTGTAGTAGACAGGCTGGATGGTGTCAAGGAGAGTGCGCTACTGGAGGATGTAACTGATTCTAGGCCTCGTAGGGATAGTGTGTCCACATTGGATTGTTGACCTTGTACGTGGATGTCTATTTGTTCAGTTTTTTGGTTTTTCATGTCATTCTAAACAATGTTCCAACCCTTTCCTACTCTTTGTCCAACCCCCCCTCCTGTTCCAAGAACACGAACAGAATCAGTCACATTTTGAATGGAAGTCACTCTGTTAGTCACAAACGCAGTGGCATTGTCAATCAGTGTCTCAAAGACAGTTGCTGCCTTTGTCTTGCCCACAATTGGCACAGTTGGCGTACTCATCTTCAGTATTGCCTTTGTCATTGCCGATGTCGTTGCCATCTCTATTGTTTGTCGCTATCACCGAAAGCGATGTCTCTACCATTCCAACTGCAGTTAATCCCTTAAGCACAAGCACACTGCTGCAGCTACCATCCTCCCGGCTACGGCCGCAAACTTTGTTTTAGCCCTTTCAAATGTCACCAAAAAGGGAAAAAAAATATATTTTCTCTTTTAATTGTTGTCACATTCAACTGCCCTGGTTTTAATGTTGTAGTGTTTCCCCTCAGTTATTTGCATTCCCAGTTGATGCTGCCAGAGTGTTTGCCATCACATTTTTGGAGAGGAATTTTTTTATGCCGCAGCTTTTGCAACCTCCGCCGTGAAGTTTGTTCCACTCTAATTATATTTGCCACTTTGCAGTTGTAGATGCCATTGTTACGGTTGGAGGTTGGTTGCGATAGGCTTGAAATTGCAGATCTTGCTTTCTTCACGGTCGCAAGTCTAGCATACACACATTCCATGATCCCAGCTCTTGCATCAGTGGTTTTTGTGATTGCCAGTCTGCATTCTTCATTGTACTTTCTAGATCACCAAGCACTGTTTCTGCAGTCACAGTCTACACATTGGTAGATGTTTTCCCTTGCGGATTCTCCTTTCCTTTTACTTCTTCTCTTTTTCCCCAGGGTCGAAATGTCTGTAGTTGTACTGAAGTTGCTGCCAACTCACGACAGCACAGTGCGAGAAACAAATAGCCGGATAAATCCATCTCATTCTGAGAGGAAAAACAGCAAAGTTCAGAGAGGCACAAGGGCACATGCCCCCACGGAGAAAGAGATTGATGCATCTGATCAGCGAGCCATGCTGCATCATGAACGGCACATTGAGCACAGATACCAGTGTTGTGTTTTGTGCCGTTCCTGTACAGTTTACTGTGACCACTCGGCCGTGTCCATACTTGTGCAGATCCCTGAGGCAGGCGACCCTCGTGACACCGGCGTGACGACAGGCTGCGGACTACCTGCTTAGAGCTGACCGACCACTGTTCCAGAGCCCCAGATGCCACAGGGACTCTTTGTTGTGTCTTCTACGTCTCGCAGGCGCCTCTCGGCGGACTGGCCATGAGACCTATTCGCATGTTTTTGCATTGTATGCTCACTGTCAGTCGATGGATGCATGCACGTGACCAGTCGCTGCGTCCGTCTTTTGATTCTGCACGCTAGGTTCAGACGGCATAGGATTCTGACATGTGTGCACAGAGCTACAGCCAAAACAGTGGTTTTGGGCCAGTTTTAGGACAGCTCTTGGATTGCCGCGTGCGACACCCGCCGTGCGCCGCGGCAGGTATTCATACCTTGGACCTGTCATTTGTCATCTCTCTCTGCATATGCTATATTGAAGCATTCTGACACTGTGTCTTGTGTCTCCTAGCCAAACCCTTGCCGTTGTGTGTACGACCTGTGATTGTCATCACCGTCTGACCAGGTACTGACGCCCGGTCAGCGGCTGTGTTGCTAGGAAGCTTCTACGCACTTTCTCATGGTATCAGAGCAGTGAGACAGTTCTCACTGAGCTGCGCAGCAGAGCAGCAGCAGTGAGAGTCACCGCTGCAGTAGAGCCTCTGGGATCTGCTGGAGACGGCCGGTCGCCGTCAACGTACTCCACCCACCATGTGAGATCGCAGCTGCAGAGGCAGCAGCAGCGGCGTGTACCGCCACGCAGAGGTGTGTGGTGGCTGTAGTGCGTGCAGCCGCCCTCCCACAGCTGCAGTAGCAGCGCAGCAGCAGCAGAGGCGGCGGCACCAGCAGCGCAGCAGTAGCGTAGCAGCAGCGGCCGCAGCAGCAGCGTGGCAGCAGCAGCGGCAGCAGCAGCGCACCAGCAGCGTCGGCAGTAGCAGCACAGCAGCGGCAGCGGCACAACAGCAGCAGCGGCAGTCGCGGCAGCAGCAGCAACGCAGCAGTGGCAGCAGCAGCAGCGCGCGGCGGCGGCAGCCAGCAGCAGCGCGCGGCGGCGGCAGCCAGCAGCAGTTTCAGCGCGCAGTAGTAGCCGCAACGCGCAGCAGCAGCAGCATCAGCACAGCCACTGCTGCCACCGCTGCACACGCAGCTTCGCAGCTGCTGCTATAGCTGACAGCACAGCTACAGCAGCAGCTGGGCGGAAGCTGCTGCGCAGCTTGTGCGGAGCCGCCGCGCGCCACCGCGAAGCGGCTCCACACGCGCGCAGAACCGCGACAAGAAAAAAAAAGGAAAAAAAAGGAGGGGACGAGCTGACGTCAGCATCGTTGATTGCTGATGTCATCAGGTCGTGCTGACGTCAGCAACCACTTAATGACGTCAGCATTACACTCAGCCAAATTTTCACTCAGAAAGTCAAAAGTTGCCAGCATTTCAACTCCCCGAGAAACGCAGACAATGTTTGAAATCGGGCAAACTTGACCTATCGTCCCATAGTGAGCGACGACATGAGTTCGCCCGACGACAAGGACAAGGGACCAGGTGATCCCTCCTCATTTTCTTCAGGGGTATTGAGCCCTCGCTCGCAGGCCATTGCGGACCTGCGCAGCCAGAAGGAGGAGATGCGTCGTCTGCAGCGAGAGCAGACTGACGCGATCCGCACGCTGACAGAGCTCCTGCGTGCTCAGTCCACGGCTCCTTCGCGGATTTCTGAGGGAGCTGCCGGCGTTGCGGCCTCCACCCAGCACTCGACCCAGGTGCCCGTGACAGGTGCTCCGCCTGCTTCACCTCCTGGTGTGGTTTCTCCACCACCTGCGGACCTCCTTGATGACGAGCCATTCATGCTAGGCTTCGAGGATGACTCCCAGGAGCGGGAGATTCGTCTTCTTCAGCAGCGCCTCCGTCAGCTGCAGACGGGTATCCAACCTCCACACATGTCCCCGATACGATCGTCACCTGACTTCCCCGGTGATCACCCCCTTCCAGTAGTTTTCCCCGTCTCTCGCCCTCCTCAGCCTGCGGTTGCTCTCCCCATGGAGCGGCAGCCAAAGGACTTTGAGGCACCACCTCCACGGTACATCAGCGAGGATGGATTTGACTGCTGGGAGATCCTGTTTCAGGTGTGGGCCACTTCCGAGGGAGTGTGGCCTTACTACCACAGCCCATACCAGTCTGCAAAACCAACACAGGTGCTGACAGCAGCCCGGGCCATGCGAGGACTTCTCTACGCCATGCGACGCGAGACTGTCGTTGACTTCCGCCCCTGTAAGCCGGACAGTGCCAACGGCACTGATCACGGCTTGTGGCTTCCTTGAATGTCCAAGATGACTGTGGATTTGGAATCTACAGGAAAAACCGTGCAAGATCGACCCAAGAACGGGGTCGATCCATCAAGAATTCAGGAAGATACGCCCGGCCAAAGGTTGGACCGGCCGAGGGGAAAACAGATGACGGGAAATCATCCCCAAAGACAAGGCTCGACCCTCGGAAGACCCAACAAAGCCGAAGCGCACCTTGGGGCCCGGATAGTCAATGAGTCAAGGATCATTGAGGGCCAAGGGCGCTTCGGAATGGCGCCCCGACGTGTTATTACCAGCAAGGGCGCTTCGGGCGGCCGTCACCGCCGCTAGTGGTGCTGCCAGCGGCAGATTATCGTGGTTCACGGAAACGGCCATATCTCGGCCGTTCCTCCACGGAATGATGCGATTCTTGGTGCGTTGGAAAGCTGGGAAGATGAGCTACGTGATGCTGAAGCAATAACGCTCATCTCAGGTCCATACGGAGCCGCGCACGGCTCGGCGACCTCGGGTCGCCTACGATGTGTCATCATGTACATATAGTCTTGTATGTTGACACTTGAATAACAAGTACAGTTTACTCCCACTGTGCCACACGTTTCCCGTGCTCCCCCAAGAGAATCCTACGCTTCCGCAACGCCGGGTTGGTGTGCATCGGCCTCCCCTTGGTCGCCGTTGCCGCCGGTTGGTGCCTACACCATCCGGTTGAGGCTAGCACACCGAGCCCGGTTCACACTTGGTATCAGAGCCACCCTTGGCTCAGGGGCATAATCATCTACGTGGCAACCTCTCCTAGTCAGCGTAGACCAGCACGCATCTCGTCTCTTTGGCGGATCCGTGCCCAAGGCCAACCACGCACTCCGGTGACAAGGCGGTAGCCGGAGGACCCGTTGAGGAAGAAGTTGTACCGGACGTGAAGATGACTTCAACCGGCTCGTCCTCGTTGGCCGCGGCGTTTGACGCGCAAGGCGAAGCAACAGCAGCCGTAGCGTTGCAGAAGTTGCTCGCCGACATGCAGGCCAAGATGGACCTGTTGGAGAAGCAGAACGAGTATCTCAATCAAGAGCTCGCGAAGCGTCCAGTGACAACACCAGTGGCAATTGCCACCGCAAACGTACCTGCGGTGGGCGTCCCGAGCCCGCCCAAGCCGGAGCCATTCGACCCATCGAAGAAGGATGGGCCAGCTCCGCACGCTTGGATACTCGGACTGGAATTGTATTTCACCGCCATCGGCGTGGATGCCTCGAGGTACGAGGCGAGCCGCGACTATGCCGTGACCCTATTGAGAGGGGCATCGTTGGATTGGTGGGCCGATGTGATGCGGTCCAATCCACACGGCAGTGGAGCAGCAATGGTCGCCGGCATTGCGGCCGCGACCGGAATCTCAACCCCATCGGCTCCAACGTGCAGCAGTGGCGACCCTACCCTGAAATGGTCGACCTCGTAGAAGGAGTTCACGGAGTCGTTCATCAAGCGCTTCACCGTGGGTGACGTGAGGAACAACGCGCGTGCCAAGCTGCGTCGGCTTCGCCAAACTGGCGGCGTCGCCGAATACACCCGCAGGTTTCGTGAGATCGTCGCCAACTGTGGCTTCGACTCCCACGAATTGTGCTTCCACTACAGCAACGGCCTCAAGAACGACGCCCGCGTTGTGACGGTGATGCACGACCTCAACGACGACCTGTCGGCAATGATCGCAGCAGCCGAACGGTACGATTCGCGCGTGCAACAGGCTCATGCCAACAGCCACAATTCTTTTGGTGGTGGTTATGGCAAGCGTGCTGAGAGCGACGTCACGCCCATGGAGATTGGAGCGTTACAACAGCGCAAGTGCTACAACTGTGGCAAGCCTGGCCACATTGCGCGTGACTGTCGGAGTCCAAAGAAGGGCGACGGCAAGGGTAAGCGGCAAGGGAAGGGGAAGCAAGCCACGAAGGAAGCAGATAAAGCAACAAAGGAGTCGGGAAACGAGGAGAGCCGGGAGTAGATGGCGTTACTCCTGGCTCCTCTCAGCCCAAACCGCCAGTTGACCGCCCACCCGAACGCCTTGCGGCAATTAAGGGGGTTTCCGAGGTCAAGGCATGGGAC
>SZWC01020140.1:36591-47915 GCA_023375785.1 Penium margaritaceum
CAAGAGTGGCCGAAGTTGCGTAATGTGCATGATGTGCAAGTGTTCCTTGGTTTTTGCAACTACTACCGCAGGTTCATCCTTGGCTACGCGGGAGTGTCAGCGCCACTCTCCAATCTCACTCGCAAGGATCGCGAGTGGAGTTGGGGAGTTAGCGAACAAGAAGCCTTTGAGAATCTCAAACGGGCTCTGACCTCCGCGCCGGCCTTGCACTTGGCCGACAGCAGCCGTGAGTTTGAAATGGCGATGGATGCATCGGACCTGGCCATTGGTGGAATCCTTTTGCAGGACTTTGGCAACGGGTCGCAGCCGGTCGCCTACTACTCGCGCAAGTTGCGCGGGGCGGAGCTGAACTACGCCACCCATGACAAGGAGATGCTCGCCGTGGTCGCAGCCTTCAAAAACTGGCAGTGCTACCTCGAGGCGTGGAAGTGCACGGTCTACACCGACCACCACGCGTTGAAGTACTTCAAGACGCAGCCGAACCTGAGCCGGCGGCAAGCGCGTTGGGTGGAGTACCTCGAGTCGCACTTCGACTACGAGATCGTGTACCGGCCGGGTCGTATCAACCCAGCCGACGCACTCTCAAGGCGACCGGACCTGATGATGCGGGTCGCGTCTCTCACCATCCACGAGGATGCCTTCCTTGTGAAGCTCTTCACGGAGGGATACGAGGCGCATGGGGAGTACGACACTCGGAGGCGCCGTATTGGCGACGGCGCGGCACGCAACAGGTGGTGGTTCCCGCGGTGCCCGCACTTCAGCAGCTGATTTTGGAAGAGTGCCATGACAGTGGCCCGAGTGGTCACTTCTCCGTCGACAAGACATTGAAGACGGTGGCTCGCTTCTTTTGGTGGCCCACCATGTCGTCGGAGGTGGCTGAATTCTGCCGGAGTTGTGACGTGTGCCAACGCCACAAGGCGAGGAGGACAAAGACCCCGGGTCTCCTCCAACCCTTGCCCATCCCCGAGCAGCCGTGGCAGGACATCTCCATGGATTTCATCACGGGTTTGCCCACGACAGCGGCAGGCCACAATGCGGTGTTGGTGGTGGTGGATCGCTTCAGCAAGATGTCGCACTTCATTGCGACGCGTGATACGGTGAGCGCGGAAGGCACGGCTCGGCTGTTCCTCGAGCACGTGGTGCGTCTTCATGGCGTGCCGCGGTCCATTGTGAGCGACCGTGACCCGCGTTTCACAAGCAAGTTCTGGCGAGAACTCATGGAGCGGTACGGCAGCAAGGTGCAGCTGTCGACCAGTTTTCATCCCCAAACTGANTACAACTCTGCCACGTCCGCCTCCACCGGCAAGGCGCCATTTGAGGTGGTGAACGGGACGGTGCCCGCCACGCCCCTCAGTTTGCACGTCGCAAGCAACCTGCCCGCGGTGGAGTCTACCGCACGTGACTTCCAGCAGATTTGGGCGGCGACGCGGCATGCATTGAAGAAGGCGCAAGAGCAGCAGAAAGTGCAAGCGGACCGCCGACGCGTGGAAGCAACGCTCAAGGTCGGTGATCGCGTGCTTCTCAACAGCGCGCATGTCAAGCTTCGCGGGGTCCGGTCGGACAAGTTGAAACCCCGGTGGCTTGGTCCGTTCGAGGTGCTCGAAATGAGGACACCCGTGGTGGTACGGTTGGCCCTTCCGCCTTCCATGCCTGTCCACGATGTGTTCCACATCTCCAAGCTCAAGCTCTACCATGATCCGGCCGAGCATTTCCCTGGCCGCAGTTCTGAACCTCCCCCTCCGGTGGTGATCGAGGGCGAGCAAGAGTTTGAGGTGGANGCCATCCTTGACCACCGTCGTCGTGGTCGTGGATGGGAGTACCTGGTCAAATGGAAGGGCTATGATGCGGCCCACAACTCATGGGAGCCTGCCCGCAACTTCAACGTTGGCGGGATCAATGCTATCCTCCGGGAGTATCAAGAGCGAACCGGGACGGCTCGCTCCTAAAGGGGGGGGTAGTGTAAGCCGGACAGTGCCAACGGCACTGATCACGGCTTGTGGCTTCCTTTAATGTCCAAGATGACTGTGGATTTGGAATCTACAGGAAAAACCGTGCAAGATCGACCCAAGAACGGGGTCGATCCATCAAGAATTCAGGAAGATACGCCCGGCCAAAGGTTGGACCGGCCGAGGGGAAAACAGATGACGGGAAATCATCCCCAAAGACAAGGCTCGACCCTCGGAAGACCCAACAAAGCCGAAGCGCACCTTGGGGCCCGGATAGTCAATGAGTCAAGGATCATTGAGGGCCAAGGGCGCTTCGGAATGGCGCCCCGACGTGTTATTATCAGCAAGGGCGCTTCGGGCGGCCGTCACCGCCGCTAGTGGTGCTGCCAGCGGCAGATTATCGTGGTTCACGGAAACGGCCATATCTCGGCCGTTCCTCCACGGAATGATGCGATTCTTGGTGCGTTGGAAAGCTGGGAAGATGAGCTACGTGATGCTGAAGCAATAACGCTCATCTCAGGTCCATACGGAGCCGCGCACGGCTCGGCGACCTCGGGTCGCCTAAGATGTGTCATCATGTACATATAGTCTTGTATGTTGACACTTGAATAACAAGTACAGTTTACTCCCACTGTGCCACACGTTTCCCGTGCTCCCCCAAGAGAATCCTACGCTTCCACAACGCCGGGTTGGTGTGCATCGGCCTCCCCTTGGTCGCCGTTGCCGCCGGTTGGTGCCTACACCATCCGGTTGAGGCTAGCACACCGAGCCCGGTTCACAACCCCTGCCTCGGCGAGGTTGGCACAGGCACCGGAGCTGATCCTCGTGGAGGCTGGGATCTGGCGTTGTCCCTACTGGCCGCAGAGACGCACGCCACGCGTGCGTCACACATTCGTGCTTTCCACTCGCTCCGTTAGGGACCAGCGGAGCCTGCGGCGGATTACTGGCGACGTGCCATGCCTATCTACACGCGTCTGGGGACCTCAGGGGGCACACAGCTGTGGGCACTTCGGACGATCATGCTCGGAGTTCGCCTGGAGTACACCGACATATTCAAACAGTACAGCGACGCTGCTCTCGAGCCTTTCTCAACCACCCTGCAGCTGCTCCCTTGGGCCCATCAGCTTTTCCTCCAGGTGACGTCGGCCCGCGAGGCAGCAGTAGCACATCAGGAGACTTCCCTTGTTGCAGCAATCCTCGCCTCACCACCATCTTCCCTCCTGCAGTCACCCTCATCTACCTCCATCATGACCTCATCTTCCTCCTCCTCTTCGACCCCGTCTACACCCACACAGACGTAGGGCGTTGTAGCAGCTGCCCAGGGGAAGAAGAAGAATACGAAGTGTGAATCAGGTGAGCAGCAATCGTCATCCAGTGGTAGTAGTGGCTGTTCCGTGCACTGCTACAACTGTGGAGGTGCCCATCGCTATACCGAGTGCTAGCAACTGCTTGACTGGGAGCGCATCACTCGCGGACTTCAGGCTGCCCATGCTGCCCGCACCGCGTCTGGCACGTCGACCGCACACTCCTCTGGACGCACGGCGACCACGACTGCAGCTGTTCCTGCATCCACACCGATGAGCAGCAGTGATCCAGACCCACGTGACCGCACCATCGCCGAGCTTCGTCATCTTCTGGCGCTTCGCTTTCAGGGAGGTGCAAGTGTGTTGTCATCGTCGAGTGGGTCACAGAGTGCTTGTTCGTCCGTCCTCGTGACTCGTGATGACACGTGTGGGGGAGCACAGTCCGCATGTGATGATGATGGGCCTGACTGCACTGACTCGATTCATGAGTCTCACCTTCGTGATGTACGTCGTTCCTTTCCACTTACGGCTCAGCGTCCCTCTGATGCCGAGTGTTCCATTGCTCGTTGTACAGTGACGTCCACCAGTCGTGACTCCGATGGCACTTGGATCATCGANAGTGTGTTGTCATCGTCGAGTGGGTCACAGAGTGCTTGTTCGTCCGTCCTCGTGACTCGTGATGACACGTGTGGGGGAGCACAGTCCGCATGTGATGATGATGGGCCTGACTGCACTGACTCGATTCATGAGTCTCACCTTCGTGATGTACGTCGTTCCTTTCCACTTACGGCTCAGCGTCCCTCTGATGCCGAGTGTTCCATTGCTCGTTGTACAGTGACGTCCACCAGTCGTGACTCCGATGGCACTTGGATCATCGATTCCGGTGCAACCCACCACATGACGTGTTGTCGTAGTAACTTTGTGGTACTTGGTCCTGTCACGACTGTCCGTTCTGTTCGTACAGGCTCTGGTCAGTCCTTATTGGTCCACGGTGTTGGGGTTGTATGCTTTCATGGTCTGTCTGGCCCCCTATATCTCTCTGACGTGCTGTTTGTGCCTGATCTTGAGCTCAGTCTGCTGTCTGTGCGTGCCTGCACTCTGATGGGTCTCTCCGTTGAGCATACCGCTGATTCAGTAACTGTGACTGCTCTTGACACCCGTAGCATTGTCCTGCATGTTTCAGTTGAAGATGGTTTGTACCGCATTGCTCGGCCCTCCTCCCCTTGATCTCCCTCCTCCTCTGGTCGCGTTTTTGTCACTAGTGTTCTATCCACGGAACACCAGCGGTTGCTTCACCGACGTCTGTGTCACGTGGGCTCCGACACCGTGTCAAAGCTCATCCGGACACAGCCCGCTCTTGGTCTTGACGTGGCTTCTTTCGAGAAGCCACCCAAGACCGACTGTCTTTTTTGCGCTCAGGGCAAGATGCACCGGTGCACTTACCCTGATTCGCATTCCCGAGCGCTGAGGCCCCTCGAGTTGGTCCACTCGGACCTGCTCAGTCCTCTCCCGGTCGAGTCCCTATCCGAGAGGGGCCGGTATGTTCTGATGCTGACTGATGACTTCACCCGGGTTTACAGTCTGCGTCAGAAGTGTGACGCCGCCCTTGCGGTTTGGCTCTGGCTCGTGATGGCTGAGCGTCAGTCTCACCACACGCTACATACCTTTCGCTCGGATCGCGGCGGTGAGTTCCTTGGTGAGATGGACTCCTTCTTTGCTGAGCACGGCATGTTTCACCAGGTCTCCGCTCCTGCTACCCCACAGGAGAACGGTGTATTTGAGCGCTGGAACCGCACCATGGAGGATGCGGTCCGCACCATACGGTCTGAGTGCGGTCTCCCGGAGTCCTTCGCATTCGAGGGCTTCGCTTACATGACTTGGGTCTGGAGCCGCCTCCCGCATGGTCCGCTTCCGGATCATGTTACACCGTACGAGCTCTGGTTTAGCCACCGTGCTGATCTTCGTCTCACACGCGTCTGGGGTTCCCTGGCCTCCGTGTGGTACACCGAGGACCAGCAGGGGTCCAAGGTCTCCCCTCGGGGTCGCTTGTGTGCCTTCATCGGCATCTTCCCGCGGTCAAAGGCCTGGTGCTTTTGGGACCCCACTCGTCGTCGTGTCATTGAGTCTCGTGACGCGCTGTTTTTTGAGTCACTCACCTACTGTGATCTGACTTCGATCACAGTCCTCTCTGCGGCTCATGTCCCTTCCTGTGAGGGTCCTCGGCGGATGGGGGAGACTTCTCCGCCAGCGACCATTTCTCGTCGGGCTGATGTGTCCGCTCGAGTCCCCTCTCGATCTCCAGCACTTGATGATCCGGCTACCATTGCCATTGGTCCAGAGATCCCGCCTGTTCAGCCTGTTTCACACCCCACAGGTACCGCTGCTCTCACGCCTCCTCCTGCATCACCACCTGTGTCCACTCGCACCCCTGCTCCGGCGTCTGACCCAGCCCAGCCCACTCCCGTCCCTACGTCGGCTTACACTCCTTTCTCAGTGTCTGGGCCAGCCTTGCCCGTTGTCACCTCTAGCTCAGTGTCCCCCACATACGCATCTCCTCGCACGACATCTCCGGCTGCCTCGTCTCAGCCCTCACCAGCTGTGGTCGTACCTGTCCCTGTGGTCGTACCTGTTCCTGAGCCTGAGGTGTGCCCCTCGACCTCCGGTTACTCCCGTGAGCCCGGTGGTCGCCATCGACCACTGGATTCCGGAGCTCGGCGAGCGTCGGGTCCCGGACCCAGACGTTCCTCTCGCAACATCGCGAGCGGTGATCCAGGCACAAAGGCCTTAGGCCTGAGTGTCCGCACTGAGCTTTCAGAGGTACACCCAGCGTGCCCCATAGGGCACGACCTGGTCACTCGCGAGTTCCATGTCGCCTGTGACGCAACAACTGATCTCGTGGCCGTCAGGCCTGACACTGAGGCGTGTACACTTGCCACGCAGAGTTCCCCCTCTATGGCGCCTGACCCGGGCACATTGAGGGAGGCTTTCTCATCGCACGATGCTGATGCCTGGCGAGCTGCTTGCGAAGATGAGCTTCGCGCTATCCGAAAGCACAGAGTCTACGAGCTGGTCAACCTTCCCCCTGGGAGGAAGGCGATTCAGGTCAAGTGGGTCTTTCGCAAGAAAGTGAAGCCGGATGGCTCACTGGAACGCTACAAGGCCCGCTTGGTCATCAAGGGGTTCTCTCAAATTGAGGGAGTTGATTACACTGACACCTTTGCCCCTGTCGGCCGCATGACCTCAGCTCGAGCTCTGTTTGGTGTAGTGGCTCAGCATGACTGGGAACTACACCAGATGGATGTGAACAACGCGTTCCTCCATGGCTCTTTGGATGAGGAGATCTACGTGGCTCAGCCACCAGGCTTTGAGGACGGTGACAAGGTCTGGCGCTTGCGCAAGTCCTTGTTTGGCCTTAAGCAGTCTCCACGGTGTTGGAACCGGGAGATCACTGGCACCTTGACTCGCGCAGGATACGTACAGAGCGAGGCAGACCCCTCACTCTTCATCCTACCGACACCCGAGCGGTTCACCGCCATCCTGGTCTATGCTGATGACCTTCTAATCGCGTCTCCGTCCCTGGAGGCCGTGAAGGAGGCTAAGGCTGTCCTGCAGACCGCCTACAGGATGAAGGACCTCGGTCCTGCATCGGTGTTTCTTGGTATGGAGATCGTGCGAGATCACAGACATCGGACACTGTTGCTGCATCAGGCCCGATACGCACGAGTCGTGGGGGAGCGCTTTAGCGATCTCCTTGGTGCAGTGCCCACTGCTTCCACACCCCTCACACCTGATGGGCAGGATGCCCTGAAGGTGGATGACCCTACACAACTTGGGGAGACAGTGGACGTGACCTTGTACCTCCGTCTTATCGGATCTCTGATGTACCTGGCCACCACCACGCGTCCTGACGTCGCGTTCGCCATCAACCTCCTCGCTCAGTTCTCGCAGGCTCCACGTGCGAGAGCTCTTCATGCGGCTGTGCGAGTGGTACGGTACGTGGTCTCCACGCCGTATCTCGGACTCTGCTTTCGTCGGCAGTGATCGGTGGTCCTTGACGGCTACACTGACAACGACTGGGCTTGGAGCCCTGACGGGCGCAGTCGCACTGGCTACGTGTTTCTGCTCGATGGTACCGCTTTGTCTTGGCGAAGCGGGAAGCAGGGCTGCATCGCACGTAGCTCGTCGGAGGCAGAGTATGTGGCTTTTGGGGCAGGGGCTGCTGAGGCAGTTTGGCTGTAGCGCTTGTTCCTTGAGCTTGGGCAGTCAGTACCCGCCATTGTGCTGCGTTGCGACAACCAGAGTACTCTCGCCATTGCAGAGAACTCTGGTGTTTTTCATGCTCGCACAAAGCACATTGCGGTTGTGCATCACTTCGTTCGTGATCTGGTGGAGCGACGCGTGATCTCCATCATGTGGGTTGGCACTGACTTGCAGCGTGCTGATTTCTTGACGAAGGCACTTGCCCGCGGAAAGTTTCTGGTGGCCATTTTTTCTGTTGGACTTCGCCCCGTGCGTGACGGTGGTTGAGTGTGGGATGTACACTTGCGTCTCATCTGTCTCCGTCACTCACTATGTGGTTGTACCAGTGCTGCACGCGTATGGACATGCGTACCATCGGGTCATGGGGGAGTGTTGTGTTTTGTGCCGTTCCTGTACAGTTTACTGTGACCACTCGGCCGTGTCCATACTCGTGCAGATCCCTGAGGCAGGCGGCCCTGGTGACACCGGCGTGACGACAGGCGGCGGACTACCTGCTTGGAGCTGACCGACCACTGTTCCAGAGCCCCAGATGCCACCGGGACTCTTTGCTGTGTCTTCTACGTCTCGCAGGCGCCTCTCGGCAGACTAGCCATGAGACCTATTTGTTGTGCTTTGTGCAGCTCCTATACAGTTTACTGAGACCACTCGGCCGTGTCCATACTCGTGCAGATCCCTGAGGCAGGCGGCCCTGGTGACACCGGCGGGACGACAGGCAGCGGACTACCCGTTTGGAGCTGACCGACCACTGTTCCAGAGCCCCAGATGTCACCGGGACTCCTTGCTGTGACTTCTACGTCTTGCAGGCGTTTTTCGGCGGACTGGGCATGAGGCCCATTTGCATGCTTTTGCATTACACACTCACTGTCAGTCAATGGATGCATGCATGTGACCAGTCGTTGCGTGCGTCTTTTGATTCTGCACGTCTAGGTTCAGACGGCGTAGGATTCTGACATGTGTGCGCAGATTTACGGCCAAAACAGTGGTTTTGGGCCGGTTTTAGGACAGTTCTTCGACTGCCGCGTGCGACACCCGCCGTGCGCCGCGGCAGGTATTTATGCCCTGGACCTGTCAGTTGTCATCTCTCTCTGCATTTACTAAGCTACTGAAGCTTATGAGACTTTGCGCGTCTCCCTAGCCTGATCCTTGCTGTTTCCTGCACCTGCCTGCTTGCTAGTGCGTTAGCTGACTGGACAGTGTCGCCACGTCAGCAGCAGCAAGGCTAGGAAGCTTCCTAGCAGTTTCTCATGGTATCAGAGCGGTGAGACAGATCTCACCGAGCTGCGCAGCAGAGACGCAGCGGAGCAGCAGCAGTGAGAGTCACCGCTGCAGCAGATCTTCTGGGACCCGCTGGAGACTGTCGACCGCCGTCAACGTGAGACCGCAGCTGCAGAGACAGCAGCAGCGACGCGTACCACCACGTAGAGAGGCGTGGCGGCGGCGGTGCGAGCAGTCCTCCCACAGCCACAGCAGCTGAGTTGCAGCAGCAGCGCAGCAACCACAGCCGCAGCAGCAGCGTGACAACAACCGTAGCAGCAGCAGCAGCGCAGCAGCCGCAGCGGCGGCGGCGGCAACAGCAACCGCAGCGGCAGCAGCAGCACCAGCAGCCGCAGCGCAGCTGCAGCAGCAGAAGCAGCGGCGGCAGCAGCGGTAGCAGCAGCAGCGAGCAGCGCAGCAGCGCAGCAGCAGCAGCAGCGCAGCAGCGCGGCAGCGCAGCAGCAGCAGCGGGCGGCGGCGGCAGCGAGCTGCTGCTGCAGCGCGCAACAGCAGCAGCGGCAGAGTGCCGCAGCTGCTGCCACCGCCGCGCACGCAGCCACGCAGCTGCTGCTGCAGCTGCTCGCGCAGCTGCAGCAGCAACCGGGCGGAAGCTGCCGCGCAGCTTCCGCGCAGCCTCCGCGCAGCCGCCACTAGGCGGCTGCACGCTCGCGCAGAATCGCGAGCGCACCCAAAAAAAAAAAAAATCAGCGTCGACGCTGACGTCAGCATTTGACTTGCTGACGTCATCAGGTCGTGCTGACGTCAGCAACCACCTGCTGACGTCAGCACCATACTTTGGCAAAATTTTTGCCGGAAGGTCAAAAGTTGCCAGCATTGCAACTCCTCGAGAAACGCAGACAGCACTGCAATCCGACAAACTTGACTCGTCGTCCCATACTGAGCGGCGACATGAATCCGCCCGACGACAAGGACAAGGCACCAGCTGATCCCTCCTCCTCTTCCTCAGAGATACTCAGCCCTCACTCACGGGCGATTGCGGACCTACGCAGCCAGCAGGAGGAGATGAGTCGTCTGCAGCGAGAGCAGACTGAGTCGATTCGCACGTTGACAGAGCTTCTGCGTGCTCAGTCCACGGCTCCCTCGCGGACTTCTGGAGGAGCTGCCGGTCTTCTGGCATCCGCACAGCACTCGACTCGGGCGGCCACGACAGGGGTTCCGTCCCCTGCACCTCCCGCACCTCCTGGCACACACTCTCCACTACCTGAGGACCTCTCTGATGACGAGTCACTCATGCCAGGTTTCGAGGATGACGCTCAGGCGCGGGAGGTCCGTCTTCTACGGGAGCGTCTTCGTCAGCTGCAGACGGGCATGCGACCTCCACCTGCGTCTCCGATGCGACCGTCATTTCCTTCCCTCGGAGATCACCCTCTTCCAGGCTTCTTCCCTGTCTCCCGGCCTCCTCAGCCTGCGGCTGCCCTTCCCACGGAGCGGCAGCCAAAGGACTTTGAGGCGCCACCCCCACGGTACATCAGCGAGGATGGTTTTGACTGCTGGGAGATTCTGTTTCAGGTGTGGGCCACCTCCGAGGGAGTCTGGCCTTACTACCACAGCCCATACCAGACTACAGACCCAGCACAGGTGTCGACAGCAGCCCGGGCCATGCGAGGACTTCTCTACGCCATGCCACGCGAGACTGTCGTCGACTTCCGCCCCTTTCTTGGCGAGCCAGGCACAGGCACCGGAGCTGATCCTCGTGGAGGCTGGGATCTGACGCTGTCCCTACTGGCCGCAGAGACGCACGCCACGCGTACGTCCCACATCCGCGCTTTCCATTCGCTTCGTCAGGGACCAGCGGAGCCTGCGGCGGATTACTGGCAACGTGCCATGCGTATCTACACGCGCCTGGGTACCTCAGGGGGTACACAGCTGTGGGCACTCCGGGCGATCATGCTCGGAGTTCGCCTGGAGTAAACCGACATCTTCGACCGGTACAGCGACGCCGTTCTCGAGCCCTTCTCGGCCTCCATGCAGTTGCTCCCCTGGGCGCATCAGCTTTTCCTCCAGGTGACATCGACCCGCGAGGCCGCAGTAGCACATCAGGAGGCGTCTCTCGCTGCAGCAGTCGTCGCCTCACCACCATCTTCCATCCTGCAGTCACCATCATCCAGCTCCTCCACGACTGCATCTTCCTCCTCCTCCTCGACCCCGTCTACACCCACGCAGACGCAGGGCGTCGCAGCTGCCGCCCAGGGGAAGAAGAAGAAGAAGCGCGGGTCGGACCAGCAGCAGCCGTCATCCAGTGGTAGCAGTGGGCGTTCCGTCCACTGCTACAACTGTGGAGGTGCCCATCGCTACACCGAGTGCCAGCAGCCGCTTGACTGGGCGCGCATCACCCGTGGACTTCAGGCGGCCCACGCTGCTCGTACCGCGTCCGGGACGTCGTCCGCACACTCCTCGGGACGCGCGGCGACTGCGACTGCAGCTGTTCCCGACTCCTCGCCAGCGAGCAGCAGTGATCCAGACCCCCGTGACCGCACCATCGCCGAGCTACGTCACCTTCTGGCGCTTCGCTCACAGGGAGGTGCGAGTGTGTTGTCAT
>SZWC01020141.1:24291-41580 GCA_023375785.1 Penium margaritaceum
GGGGGGGGGGGGGAGAAGGAGGAGGAGGAGGAGGAGGAGGAGGAGGAGGCGGCGGCGGCGGCGGGTGGAGGCCGGAGATTTAGGACCTTCATGCGCGGACGTGGGACGACCGTCCACTGATGTTGCTGCGGCTGCTCTGCACCTACAAGGACGACGCTGAGTGCAACGGGAAGTCGACTGGTGGACGATTGCCGTGGTGCGGCAAGTTCACTTCGGTCAGTCGAGTACAGGGGGAGCAGCGACCTTGCCTGCTCCGTGCCCTGCCGGCATTTTGGACTGGATTGGCGCAGGCTGCATCCGCGGTGTCACGCTATCACTGATGGACTTACAACCCTTAAAAACAGGGGTCAATTGCTTCAGCTCGCACGACTTCGTCAACTAATGCCTCTAACTAGAATGTCTCGAAAACTATTTCCGACGCGTAGAGACAGCGCAACTTTTTTGCGATACCTAGAACCACTTGTTGCGCCTCGACTTCCGGCAGCGTACATCAGATGCAACGGAAAGGACTTTCGAAGGTCCGAACAATGATTCAGGTCCAAAAGGAGCATTTGGAAACAAAGCAGTAAAGTACAACATCCAACAAACATCATGGACATTGAAAGCAAAACCAAATAAGAGAGATTTTTTCTGTGATATACTATAAAAAAGTGATATCTTATTTTGCATACTATGAAAATACTTTTGAAGAGTGAAACCATTGTGTTTAATTTCGATTTAGATTTTTTTCATTAGAAGCAAACTTCATGATGATTTCATGATAAAATAACTACGGTAAAATTTCATTATGCATTGACTAGGTCACATCAAAGCCATGAAATGTTAGTTTAAAATAACAAATTAATACGTCATTATTAGACCAAACTATGAAAAATCTTCAATATATTTTTTTTTACGAATCCAACAAAAATACCTCATATTCAAAATAAGTCAAAATATAAAAAAGGAATGTTATTTGGATTCCATTCGGCTTTGTATGTCTGAAAAATAAATGGTCCTTCAAATGTAGTGCTAAAACTTTCATGGAATGTATTCCTTCACAAGAGTGTTCCGAATAAATATGTAAATAATACAATATACTGTGATTTTTTGTAAATTAATTCTCAGTAATCTAAAATTCATGATAGAATAGGCATTAAATAGAACAGAAACAAAATCAAATCAAGGATATCTTCAAATAACTCTGATAAAATTACATAAAACACAAACTTTAATTGAAAACATATAAATTAAAAAAAAATAGAAAAAAAATAAATGATAATATCATTTACATTTAAGTTAAAGGATTCTCATCCATAAAAATTCTATTAAAAATAAAAATAACAAAAAGGTTTTCATATCAATTTTCATGAAATATGTCATCATGATTAAAAACACGCCAAATTATATATTGTTTTAAGTAATACTTATACATTTTGCGATAGATTTTGCAGATTTGATTTGATTTCCATCACTTGTATCTAAGTTTAAAAGGCCTTACTAACCTATTGCTAAAACACAAGGAGATAACTAAGTTTTGGAAACATGGGTAGAGTAAAAGGCATTGAAACATGCATTGCTTTGTCATTTTATTCATTTTCTATCTATGGTTATAGTTTATCCTTGAAAAAAATGTATTTTTCTTTTGATATGTATAAGGAAATCTCATTCAAACCTAGAGTAGAAGATTTCCCCCATTGAAGTTAGTAAGTGTCATTGTCTGTTTATTTTTCTCATGAGAATCGAATGAACATGAAAGATTTCTTTCATATCCACGTTTAGTTGTTCTTAATAATGAAATACATAGTTTTAAATTGACAACTTAAAATTGTTTATGAATGAATATTCGAATATTTTGGTTCTAAATATAGTGAACACATTATAATGTACTATTTCACCTCTTGAAAAGTTTTATTTTTCTAATTAAGTAGGTTAAACTAAGTTCAATATTAATTTTGTAAAAGTGATGATGAATGATGGTGTTTTTTTCGTTACATATACATATATACATATGTGTAACAATTTGTGTACATAATATTTTTGTTCAAGAAAAACAAATTTTGAAATTAATTCATGAGAAAAGTTATGGATTAAATGATAAACATCGTTTTAAAACTTATATTTTGTTAAATTCTTAATAGATCTGACTTATACAACATTTCAAATTTATAGATTAGTATTTTTTCTTTTTTAAATATTAATTGAAAACAAGGATTATGAATTAATTATATTATTCATGAATGAATATAATATGAATTCATGTATCTTTACAATGCTTCTTTCATGATTTGAAGTTCTCATCCTTTTTCCTTTAGTCGAGTTTTGCATTATTCTCATGTTATCTCAATTTCCATACAGTAAAATAAAATTCAAAACAAGTTTTTAAGAAATTAACCGATTTCTTGTAGACTTACATATTCCTCATTGATTTAAATTCAGTTACTTTTTGTTTAAATGACCTCTTCACCATTCTCTATCTAACGAGAGTGGACATGGCCTCTTTTTTATGATAGAAAAACGTTTCAGGATCATGAACTTACGACCTTATCTTCACTCAAATTCTAACATGTTCGTCGTTTTCTTCCCTGAGATCCACGAGGTTGTATGGTTCGTATATACCTTTCTCCATCTTCTTGCGTTGAGAAGCCCTTATGTGACCCGAAAGTTATCGTACCCTTTTGAATGTCTGCTCTATTTCATCTGACGCACTTCGTCGGCTTTCGAAGCGCCGAAACTAGACCTAGGCATCGCAAAAAAGTTGCGCTGTTTCTAGGTGACGGAAATAGTTTTCAGGGCATTCTAGTCAGAGGCATTAGTTGGCGAAGTCGTGCGAGCTGAAGCAATTGACCCTAAAAACAGAGGGATTCAACGCAGGAACAATTGAGATCTTCCGCCGCGCCTCGAAACTCTCCACTAAGCGCGTGGAGTAAGAAATGTTATTCGCGTGAAGCGAGTTAGCCGTCACGGCTGGCAGGGAACTGCGGTCTCGATGGTCGGCGATATCTTGCAGGATTTGCGACCGCTGCACAGGATTTTGACAATTTCTGAATTTGTTTTACCAAACATTTCAGACATTCTTCTGCTTATTCGATGCATGCATCCAGTTGCCAGCGGCCTATCCAGGCGACGGCCTGGGGTTTCACGGCAGCGAAGACATACATGGGGTTGGCTAACCACAACAAGAAGACAACGGGGTGGTTTAATAATCGCAACATAGATGGAGTTGCGCGATTTGGCACCAGGAGACAGAAAAAACCGCGAGGGAGGGGAAGAAGAGGAGATCGCACGTGAGACATCCGGCAACTACCACAGAAACAATCGGTCAACAAAAATAAAGGAGAATTTGGACAACATAGACCTATAAGACTAGAACTAAACTCAAAAATCAACCTTTCTATATCAGAACATTTATAACATGTTCATACAAATTCAATTCCGTTATGTACCATAAATCAACATTATTTCAGGGAAAAACGTACAAAACTTTCCATTACGAATGATAGCAAAAACAATATTTCCAATGATGTATGTAAATCAAACTTTCTTCATGAATGGACTCTTTGTTAATCAAATTGTAACTCCAAATTCATAAATTTTATGGTTGAGGGACATATCTTCAACAAAAAGGTATATAAACTGAAACATTTGTAACATATTATTCCTTGAGACACCTTAAAAAGTGATTTTAATATATTTACTATGTTTTTATAGGTATTTTTTGAAGAATATGTGAAAAACTACATACATATACATACCCATATACATCTAAATTTACATAAAAATATAAATATACATATACATATACATATACATATACATATACATATACATATACATATACATATACATATACATATACATGTACATGTACATGTACATATACATATACATATACATATAAATATACATATATATATACATATACATATACATATACATATACATATACATATACATATACATATACATATACATATACATATACATATACATATACATATACATATACATATACATATACATATAAATATACATATACATATGAATATGAATATAAATATAAATTTACATATACATATAAATATACATCTACATATACATATACATATGCATTTATATATGCATATGTTTTATTGTTTGTATACATTGTGATATAGATACACATCTATGACCATAAATATGAATAAATACGTATAAAAACAAATACATGTACCTTTTTACAACGTTTTTCATTTGCTGCTTTTGTTCTATTTTTCTATTTAACGACGAGCTATGGCTTTTGTCTTTCATAGGGGGTCATTACGATTATTATTCATAGTCTAGCTGGCGAGGTTTGACTCTCCCATGAGAGGGAGGGTCGAGCCTTCCGTCTTTGCTGTTTTCTTGACCAGACGCGCGAATACTACAGCTGTGCTGACGTAGTTGCCATGTCTTGCCGGCCACCGCACTGTTTGGACTTGTCCTCTAGAAGAATCCGATGGGGTCCTTTAAAGGATGGTCGGTACGGCTAAGTCCTAAGTAGCCCCATTGATGTTCCGATTATTAAAGGACCCCGTTGTCTTCTAGTCGCCGTTAGGTAACCCCATGTATGTCTTCACTGGTTTCACGGCCAACTCGCTTCATGCAAGTTATGTGAGTTATGGTGTGTTTCCATACATCCCGTGATGGGGCCGTCGGACTGTAAAAACCAGCCTAAAAACGACTTTCTGAGAATCGAAGCATCCACCTTCGATCAAGTTTCCACTGTGATGGGACTCTCCCCTGCGACAGTTTGACCGTTGGAAAACCTTTTCGCTTAGCGAGAGAAAACGAAAGTCGCATGTTGACGAAAAAAGCAGGTGTTATCTGATGGCTTGCTCCAAGTTTCAAACGGAGTCTCCCCTTTTACCGCGTGGAGTCTCGGCCGCGCCCACAGGTCGATCACGCCCCATCGAGCTCGGAGCTTGATGGGCCGTGATGGACCACGCGTTTTCAGCACTCGGTCTCAAATATCATTTTCCTACTCCCTCTACAGGTGTCCGGATTCTCCCTCACAACATGCACGTGATCCATGCGCACTGATTCGGCGTTTATGCCCAACGTCCAATCACGCGCGTGGCCGCCTGCTTCTCGCTGGATTTCTAGCGAGATGGAGATGGCCGTAGGTATGCACCGACGTCAGTTGGCTCACCCTCGACACGTCAAATGCCGCCTGCCTTCAGTCCTCGCTCATTCGCTCGCCCCTGTCAACCCGCTTTCTTACCGAATCCCACGTGACACCCTCCGTTGCGCCGTAGCCATGGCACAGAACGAACAGACGCGCACTCCGTCGGAAGCTCCAAGTGGGCCATCTGGTTAACTAGCCGATGCGAGCGTGCAAGGAGGCGACGTTCGACCTTTGGCTTGCCTCCACCTTGTCACCGACGACAACGTTGTTGCTTTCGACGCCCTCTGCCGGCATGGCGTCAACGACGAGGACGTTCTGTTTGTGAGGGAGGTCCCGGCTGATTTCCAGCGGAATGAAGCAGCCGGGGGGGACCACTCCGGGGAGGCTTTGAAGGCAAAAGAAGTCCCTTTTGCAACTAGTGAACCTGCCGGTTCAGAAGGCGCGCACGTGCAAGGGGACTTTCTATTTCCGCCAGCTCCAACCGCTGCAACAGCCGCAACGGCACCACCAGCCCCAAAGGCACCAACGGCTGCAGGTATCCTTTCCCCTCCCCGTCCCCCAGCACCCCGCAAGCACCCAGCCACGTCTCATCCAAAGGGGGCATCCGGGAGTCGTCGAGGCAATGCCACACCAACCAGGTCATACAAAAGCCCACGTGTGTCCGCCAATTCCCCGGTCAGCCCACACACTTCATCTGCAACCAGTCCATTCCCACGTGAAACTAGCGAAACAAGCATCGGTGATTCTCCAGCTTCCCCATCATCCACAACATACTACAGCAGCGCCGGAGAAACCCTGTCGGCAACGGAGGGACCATCGTAGCAGCCGACAATGGATGTGGAGGGCGGGATAGGGGTGAAGATGCCGTCACATTCGGGGGGATAGCGAGGGGGTAAGGGGAAGGAGGCAACCGCAGACAAGATGGACAACGATTTCTCCGACTGGACTGAAGATGAGGAGGAGGAGCTCGCCAAGGCGAGGTACGACGTGGACATAGAGTGGATAGAGGAGACTAAACGACAAGGAGGGTGTGTAGTGAAAATGTTGCACGACAAACTATGCGCCAACCCTGACTACAGACGCTCCATTCACGCTACCTGTGCAAAACTGAAAAACCTTCAAAAGCGTTACGTTGAGCTTAGGACCAAGTATGGGACAAGTGGGGAGGCGGCTGACGAACAACCGAAGTGGTTTGAATGGTTGCATAAAGTGTTCAAGGGCAAGCCACAGTTTGACAATAAGGCGATGGATGGCAGCGGGATTGAAGGAACGTCGACGTCATCCGGGACTGACGTTGGACGACGTCGGCGCGGTGGAGGGGATGCGGAAGCCGACGCTGGAATGCAGCTATGCGCGGAGGAAATGCGCTTATCACGTGGTGCATTTGTGTCGGTGGGGAATAGGGTGTGTGACCTCATGGCCGAACAACTACGTCAACAAAAGGAAAGTGTTTCTGCATTCTCACATCCTTCACATGTTGCTATGCCGGCTGACTTTCAGGAGCTCATGGGCCTCATGCGAATGCTTGTGGCTGGACTCGGGATGGGCATGGTGGGTAACCAACAGCAAGGTATGGGAATGGGTAGTGCAAGGGGGGATCAAGCATGTCAGTGGGACCCATGTTTTCTGGAGGTGTGGGGGTGTCTAGGGGTGCTGTGGCCGTGGGTGGTACAAGCGCTTCAATGGGTACGTACGCCAGAGGGGTAGGTGGTTTGGCAACGGGGCCAGCGGAGATGGGAGGAAGTGGTATGTCAAGGAGCGCAGCATGGGCATTTGAGGAAGCAGAGGGAGAGATTGTGAAGCAGAAAATGTCAACGAAAGTGGGGATGATGCAAGGGCGAATGACTGGAGAGGATGGGGGGGACAGCAAGGCCACAACTGACGACAGTGTCTTCCGGCCCTGGAGACCAGTAGCTCGCATGGCTGGGGTTGATGTGGGCACAAGCACCGGAGGTGTTCCTGGATTCTGACCTGCCTCTATGTTTGTGCCTTCACCCTCTGATGTGGGTGAGGATATCTTCTATGCAGCGACAGAGGGGCCCAACCAGCCAGACGAGGAAGACGACGCGGCGCAGGCGGAGGCGGACGTCGAAGTTGAGGCTGAGCGTGCGGGGGGGTGTGCTTGGAATTGACATGCGTGCCAAATAATCGCTCGATGATGTGTTTGAGGACTAGAAGGGGGTGGGATTGGGGGGCTGTGTGGGGATTGTAATAGCATGCCGGTGTAAACCAACTGTGGCCCTTACTCATAGCTTATCCATTAACAAAGGGGAGGGGATGGTGCCGGTGGGTGTGGTGACATTGTGCCTGGGTGTTGATGTCCAATACAATGTTCTATGTAACTTGTTCCCAATCCATCAAGATGTCAATTGTGCCCATTAAAGTATCCTTCTACAGTGCACTCGAGAATCGTTTCAGTACCATGTGCATGATTTATCTATGAGGAATGTTCTAAGTAACTATGTTTACATATATGCAACGCAGGTTATGACCTAGTGTTCTAGCCTACACATTTGTTGAATGCCATTTTTATGTAGGCACTGCAAGTCATTTGTCGAGACGACAAATGCTTAAGGCATACAGTATATTGTCAATTGGGAAGATAGTGAATAGAGAGTGGACTGAGAAAAGCACATCGCAGAAGTATAAAACAATGGAGCTTTGCATGTGTGGCCATTCCAGGTCCAGTGTTGACGAAGTAGTGAAACACAAATGCAAAGACATCATGGTAATGCTACTTGTCAACAAAACCCCCTACGTTGCAGGTGCGAGAGAAACATACGTTGGGCCAATGCATCTCTGTCCGCAAGACATTGGCGATAATGCCTGCCCTCGGTATCAGGTACAGCTCCTTGCATAGGTTGAACACCGACCTCACACTTCATGCCTTACATGTCGTTTTCTCCCAAGACCTGAATGTCTTCCAATGAAGCAATGGCTGGTGCAATATCCTGTGCATTGTTACTAGCAACATCCATTGCGGCTTGGCGTGCATAATGAAACCATTCCATTGCAAAATCATGTCCATGGCACTGGCACATGTTGTGGAGGATGACGCAGCACGTAACGACGAGAGGAACATTTTGTAGTACATGGTCCACACGCTTCATGAGAATATGCCAGCGACATTTCAACAACCCAAAAGCACGCTCCACAACCATTCGCGACGCGGACTGTTTGTTGTTGAAGTGCTCTTGCCAAGGCTCTAGACAAAATGCCTGAAGTTTATACGGCGGAAGAATGTACGGCCTACATGGATATGCCACATCAGCCAGGAGCTTGAACCCATGCAAACCGCCCTCTGTCACTCTATCATACAACGGTGTCTTTGTGAAGAGACGCCAGTCATGCATCAACCCAGCCCATCCTACATGGTAATCGTAGAACATACACCTAGTATCAACGACCCCTTGTACTAAGACTGCATAAAACCCCTTTCGACTGTAGTAGGACTCCTTGTGCTCTTTCGGCCCCATGATGGGAATGTAAGTGCCATCTATTGCCCCCACACAACCCTCCATCCCTCGAAAATCTCAAAACTCTCTCTCTAGCTCTACGAACCTGTCGAAGGATGGCCACGTTACGTAGACATCTTTGAAGATGTGTATAAAACCGAGGAAGAATTCCAGGCATATACGGAACACTGTCGTGCGACCAAGCTCGAATGCGTCGGCAATTGCGGCGTACGTCATCCCACTTGCAAGACGCGTTAAAGCCACAGCAACCCTTACTTCCATGATGACGGCCAACCAGAAGTTTGTGTCATGCCTCTTAAGAAGCGGGCGCAAATCCTCGATAATGAAGTCGAATATGGCTGGACTAATGCGGATGGCGGCCTTCAAACACGACTGCTTCCGACATGTCAACCACGTTGGTATGTGAGACCTATCACGAGGTTGCATCCACATGGTCCGTGGCCTCCTGCGTATCTGCTTGCGACGACGATTCTGTATGGCGGCGAGGAAGAGCAGGGCCTTTGAAGTATGAAGTTTGAAATATTTGATGAGGACAGTCCAGGCCGCAAGCCACAAAACCATGTTCACATCCATGGTTTTGACAGCATAGGGGAGGTTGCACCACCCTTGTGCTAACGCTCTAGTGCGGCAGAGCAAGCCCAAGGATCAAGCGGTGAAGCGGAGGAACAGAAAGCGTGACAAGTTTGGGGGCAGGTGGGATTGGAAGCGTCGATGGATGGTGGTTGGTGGTGACCAGGTGCACACCTGGGAATCTAGCGTGCGTTCACTGTGCAGTGAGGTACCTTGTGAGGGCAATACGAAAAAAAGATGAAAAGGGTTACGGGTTTAGTGAGGCTAGGGGCTGAACGGCAAAGCAGGACAAGACCGTCGTCCAGCCAATCACGGCGGACGTTCCCATACATCATGATGGGCTGGTCGCCTGCAATAATCGCGCGATAAGTGGGGATCCGTCCGCCAAAGCTATTTCAAGCAGAAAAGTGTCATTTCATCGCGCGCCGTCGTCAGCGCGGAGAGTTCCGCTAACGGGACCCCACCACGCACCCCATCATGAGTTTTTAACAAAAACGGGAGGAGGCCCATCACGTGATGGATAAAAACACAGCCTTAGGGTCGTTGCTATCGATTCTTGCTATTGATTGGTCCCCCCCTCCCCCCCCCCGCCATGGTGCCAAAGGCAAAGGGACCGCTCGCAAAGTTAGGGCTTGTGTGGGCTGCCCGGCGGCGCTCGATCCGCTGAGGTATGCAAAGCAGTAGGTTTGGGGGGGGGGACTTTCCGCGTAAAAAAGGCTTCGATCGTCACTCGGGTAAGCCTGTCAAGGAATGTGTGATGTCACTTCCGCATGCATGGAAATCAAAGTTGATGCGCTTATGTTTTGTTCTGTTTTGACTGCCGAGAAGTGAAACTATGTGCGGCTCCGTGACGTCATGTAACACGTACATGGACGTGCAGGAACGTGCGAGATCGTGCACTAAAATACAGGTCCGTACGAAGGAAAAGACAAATGACAGCTTACTACCGGTGGGTTGACAGCGAAGTTTGCATGTGGACAAAAACTTACAGAACGCCCCCTTTCCCGGCTGTCTTTGTCAAAGCCTAGACATTTGGTTTCCACACAACTTTGACAACTTGGCTAGAAACTTTTGAAAGCCAACGAGGGTTGACTACCGAGCAGTGGCAGTCGCTTTCAAGACAATTTGAATTGTTAAGTTGAAAATTCAGACGAGTCGTTCGGGGACGGGAGAAAGAAGTAAAAGATTACTCTCTTTCCCCGTCCGTACGTCCCAAGGGAATGCGCTTACGAGCTGAGGCGCATCTTTACTGTCTTCAAAGTCAACGTCTATTTTGTTTTCATTCAGAATGTCAATCATGAATCTTCACTGTCGTAACCCTGACTACTTGATACGTTCTGTTGCGCAAGCATGAAGACTCTCCACATCAGCAGCCAGTTGTCAAGCGTCGAATGAAAAGTAGGAGGAGGTTGCGCAACCCCTTACATACGCGAGTTGACAGCCCGAAAATACTGGAGTGTCGTGGTTAACCACTAAGACAGTCGAGCTGCACATAGTTTCACTTCTCGGTAGCCAAAACAGAACGAAACATTAATGGAGATTTTCCAGCCGTGGCCATGGACTCTGACAAAGAGAACGTGGATGATGAAGCCATGCGAGCGGTACTTTTCGGTGAAGCCCCGGTTCAAAAGGAAGCAGCCAAGTACTCAGCCAACTTCTCTTATGCGGAAGGTGTCAAAACATTTAACAGAGTTATCACCCTAATGTTCTTGCACACTTTCGTGGGACACGGCACTCGCATTGCGCAAGCATTTCTGGAAAAGCTCCATAACCTCTGGCCAGTGGAAGTCCACCACACACTATTGAAAACAGTGTGTGGTGGAAGTCCTCCGAAAAAATTGCCATCGACCCAATCCGCCGAGGGAAGACGCTTCTTGCGCGCTACACGATCCAACTAGAGGAGGATGATGGATCTATCCCTGGACTAGCGATCGCGCAATCTCCCTACACGTACACAGAATCAGGTTTGTCCCCACCTCCTTCATTTCCAAAGGGCTCTGTGTCCCAGCTCACTGATTTGCTTCCCCTTTTCATTCCAGATATTACTGGCCGGGTAGAAGTGACTGTCACTAAGGTCGTGTGCCCGGATTATGAAGCTCACAAGATCTCTAACCCGACAGAGCCTACTTTCTTGGCACGTTTCTTCCCTACAAGTTATGATAGCGAAGATGTCAAGAAGTTTTTCACTAAGGTTGCCCCCCCCCAAAAACACCAGACCTTCACTCAAGGACATTTTCAATCTCCATCGGCACGTCAACCCCTTAACCGGGGTTCCCAGGAGCACATTCCTTGGCAACACGGTACTACATGCGGACGACCTCGACTTCAAAGAGGTCACGCCTGTCTTTATGGTGGGAAATTATAAGCAGAAAGTGATCGTCAATTTCTCCAACCTGGTCTATGGATTTTGCGGAAACAACCACCATACAGACTACCACTGTATCTTTCCCCTTACCCGGTCGTACGCCCTCCACAGTGCCAAATCAGTCGCAGAAGTCAAAAAGCAATGCTGTGAGTCACAACTACCAATCTGCCTATGCATGCCCCTCATTCCCACAACTAATTCACTTCGTCTTGCGTTGAGTTCGACACATTGGCAAAAGGCATTTCTCATACATCTGGCGGACGAAAAAAGGCATCATTTTCAGTAGAGCTGGAAAAGTCTCCGAATTTTTTGTCTGCAACTACGAAGCATGTTGCAAATTTTGTGGCAAGTCCTTATACGTTCTTTTTGCACACTGTATGACCAAAGAGCACGACGCCGCCAGGCTGGCCTACAATGCCAATCCATCCCAGGACAAACTTATCATCATGGTGAACGCGGACCTGGACGTCCTCAAAAAGAAATTCAACATCAAGTAGACCGACGGGGTACGGCAATTACTACTCTCGAATGCTGGAATAATATATCTAACATGGACATGCGGTCACTTTTGAGGACTAGACAAACACCTCCCCTTCGCCTTCGTTTCAGGTCCACCACCAGAGAAGGACAAGTGAACCCCAAGTGCACTCCCCTTGGCCCCCCACCACGTCATCTGAACCTTCCAACCAATCACGTGGATGCACAGTGTTCATACTCGACGCAAGCTCCTCCCCAACGCAAGAGCACTAAACGCCCTCCTTTCCTCTGCACCGGCTACCCACGCTATCCAAAAATAAGCATTGCGTTTGGCACGCAAGCAAAGAGTTGTCCAGATACGACTCAAAATCTAGCCCCGGCCTGGACTGCACCTTGTATCGATACTTTGTTTTGCAAAAGTCTTTTGACGGGAACACCTATCTTTGCAACTCCCCCCTCTCTCCGCGTCCCCACCCACCCAACTCCGGTTTTCGTCTTAACTTCTCACACAACCCCCTCCCAACAAACAAATCCCTCTCGAACAAAACGAACACAGGAAAAAAGAGTGTTTGACAAATATAAGAACTTGGTTCTTTTGTTCCTTCCTTTCTCCACAATTCAACAGGCTAACCACACGAGGAAACTCAGTTTCACTAGTCACTGCACATTCCACCAAAAAACAACCCATCCAGAAAATGACGATAATTATTTTGGGAAGAAACATCAGTCATCATATTTTCATAGCTTTAGATTCTGGTCACTTGTCTTCCCACTACTGCACGCGGATACTTCCCTAAGACATTATGAACAGTCAATACGGAAACGGGGCCTCAAATTCATTTCCTCCCTCTGCATTGTGCTGCATTTTGCAAAACACCGGAGAACAGACAAGTCTAAGCTCTCTCACAAACAATGGATCTGAAATGACAAAGACAAACTACAATTACTTAAGATCCAACATGATGCTATTGAGGATAACGTTACATCTGGAGATGCTAACCCCAAAAATCCACATAGCCGAACAGACAAGCGCACCCTAAGCACACGAAGCAAAACCCATGGACTTTCTCCCCCCCTTATGATTCCACACACCGTGGACAAAAAAGAGAAAACAACTGACATACCCCCCCTCAATATATCAATTGAGTTGTCATCTGGGCACAGGATGACTAACAACAAATGGAAAGGTCAGACAATAAATGCAAACCAACGTCCTACAACCACGTACAAGAAAGGGAAAATGCAACATACATCTGTACAAAAAACCAAACACAGAAGCGTTGGAACCACACCAGACGGCTTCCAACCCCATGACATAACCCAAGCACAACCTACGACAAGGACCACCCCCATACGCTAGCACAACTTGTCAATAGTATCCTTCAATGTCAACGGGCTCACTGGTCATAAAAAAATGCCTCACATCAAACAACTCCTGGAAGCATACAAACCAACCATCTGCGTCTTAGTGGATTTTCGCCTCGACACAGAAAGTAAATGTGCACTCTTCGAGAAAACCATTCGACAGAAATAAGTTGCCGTTGTATCATTGTCCCCTCACATGGGGGGTCTCATTATCATCTATGACCAAAAAAGACTCTCACTCAAAAGCTTTACAGTTGGCCAGGAGAGCAGAATACTTAGTGCAACTTTCAAACTGGACAAGCAGGTTTTCACAATCACTGCTGTTTACGCCCCGCCCCACCTACAACAAAGGAAAGCCTTGTGGGAATCCCTGAATTGTTTTCTCAAAAACTCCAAAACTGACTTCTTAACTGGTGATCTAAACACCACTTTGGCTCTAATTGAGCGACTACCGCCAGCGTCATCCAAGGACGGAAATCAACTGCTCACAATCTGCAGGAAACACGACCTTGAGGACAGTTTTCGACTCTTACAACCCGAAGATAGTGTTTACACCTTTCACTCGGCAGCACAAAAAACATCGTCGCGAATAGATCACATCTACAACGCAACAACATTAACCTCTCAAATAGTTGGCAGCACACACATCCCGATCTCATCACACATCTCAGACCACATAGCCGCACCGATGGAAAAAATCCAACTCGGCCCAGGATGTAAACAAGGCAAGGGGGTATGGAAACTTAGCACATCTCTCATAACAAGAACTTTTGGGAGGAAAATTCAACGCAGCTTCCGGGAATATGGAACACGTGAACACAAGCTTTGCCAAGAGACTATAAAGAAACTTGAGACAGATATGCTAACCTTACAACAAGAAATCTGCAAAGAGCCATGGAACCCTCGCTTTTGGCAACAACTAGAAAAAACAGAACAGGAGCTAGCCAAATATGCAAAGCAGAAAGAAGAATATCTACATACCATGGCCCACCTTGACTACACCGAAAACATCCACAAACCATCAAAGGTACTCACTGGATTCATCAAAGAAAGGAAACAAGGAACAGCAATAACTGCATTAAAAACAGGCGACGGCACAGTCATGACAAACCAGGCCAGTCTTAGCACGGTAATCACACAATTTTACAAAAAAAAACTCTTCACGCCACCCGCCCACTCTGGCCCAAGACCACAGATCCCACCACTCAAACAAGAACTGAGTCAGCTTCTTACAATCCTGACCGTACCTATCACAACACAAGAAATCCGGAAGAGCATCAACTCCCTCGCGAGAGGAAAATCTCGAGGACCGGAAGGGATCTCGGCAGAGTTCTACCAGGCGAACCCGGCAGGCGTCGAAACAATTTTGCTAAAATCCTTCAATGAATTTTTAGCCAATCCACACTCACACCCTGACCTAACGGATTCCGTCACTTGTGTGCTCTAAAAAAAGGGTGACCTAACAGATGTAAAGAACTACAGGCCAATCTTGTTTCTAAACACTAGCTACAAGATCTGAGCAAAATTCTTGGCAAACAGGCTTCGGCAAATCTTGCCCCACATCATCAGTGCGGAAAAGACGGGATTCGTACATGGCAGAAACATTAAGGACACCCTTTCAGTCATTTTCGACCTACAACACTAGGCCACCCAAACAGAAACAAACCTAACATTCCTTTTGGCAGACTTCAAAAAGGCGTACGACACGCTCCTAAGATCACATTTATACGACACAATGCAACAAATGGGCATGCCTCCGCAATTCGTAACATGGGTCAAGGCAACGCTCATCGAAAGTAAAATGCATTTCTTGTTAAACGGATACCTGACAGACCCAATCACAACCTTGCCTAGAGTACGACAAGGATGCCCGGTTGCTCCACTGCTTTTTATAATCTCGATGGAGCCACTCAATCAGTACTATAACAACATATCGACAAACCTCTAACGAATCTTGATGTCTGCCCCGAGTTTGGAGCATACGCGAATGACACAACAATTTTCGTCAAAGATGATCACAACCTTGAAAGGCATCAGCGATACTCAAAACAAGCACAACCCTAACCGGTCTTAAAGCAAACGTCTTCAAAACGTTACTATTCCCGGCGACTTCAGAAACGAAGGCACCGGAAAAAACCCCATTCGATGTAACTACCCAACCACAAAGGAGCCTTGGTATGAACCTGGATCACGATATACACTCTACAACGCTCTGGCAAACGATGACAAAAAACGTATCTGAGTCAGCAGAAATGTGGAGAAAAGGACATATGCCGCTTCTCACCAAGGTGCTTGTCATCAAATCATACCTCATCCCAAAATTTATGTTTCTATCTAACCTATGCTCACCACTGAGAGAGAATTGCAAAAAAATCAACACCATTCACCTCAATTTTCTCTCAGCGGCAAAAAAAGAAGGAAAACTTTGTTTTATCAACAAAAACCTGGCAATCACCCCTATGTCCGAAGGGGGACTCGAGATGGTATGGCCACCCTTTTTGATCCAAACACAACAAGCTCTACGAGTATATAAGTTCCTCTCCTTGACGCCAGAAAAAAGGAAAATTGTCGCGTGCCACTCAAAAAGATTTTCAAAAAAGGGCCATTTCTTCATCTCACACCTGGCAATCCTGAAAACAAAAAACCTTGTTCAATCCCAATGGTTAGAATGCTTTCGAGCCTTTTTATCCACAAACCCCAAGTTCAACGCGCCAACACTACAAGGCCAAGAACTTCTCGAAGAATATGTGGCTTTCAACCGTTTTCGGCTCAAAACAGCTAACACGCTGTATGGCCTCGACATAAGGGAATATTTCTTACTGGAAAAAGAGGTCCAACTTAAGGACCTAATCCCGGAAGTCGCAAATACCTACCTACTACACTCTACACGGTCTGAGGGTTTTTCCACCAAACAAGAAGTCAACACACTCAACAGGATCAAGAAAAATGTCCCCGATGAGTGGAGGAAAACCATCCTAGGAGTGCCACCAGACAGACAATTTGTTACCAAATTCTGGTGTATGACAACATGATCGGAAGGACAACCAGATTTCATCTACCGCAATAAGCATGGAGACACAAAGTTTAAGGCAAAAGCATGTACGATGAACTACGACTCGAAAATTCAAGACACAATATTCCCAGAGCGAGAATACCAAATCCTTGATTTATGGACACCGGTACACACGTCACAAGAATCCTTCTTGGGCGTTTGTACAAACGTAGTCAACCCAACATGGCAACTACAAAGGAAAACACCGAAACTCATGGAACTTTACAAAATCATCGTATACAACAGGAAAATGGAACAAACGATGTATATCCAGAAATGGGAAGACGAAAACACACAGATCTGAATACACTGTTCAACACAAATAAGCAAAGCATAAACCAATCCGCCTAAAGAAGTTCTCCTCCGAAGCTTGTTCCGCTGCATCCAAGTGAGAGAGAGCCTGACTTTCCTCCCATTTCCCTTAAAAAACATCTGCCCTTAATGTGACCTCCGAAGGGAAACCATAAAACACGCTTTACATTCTTGCCCACGTATAAAACCAATCACAGACAAACTATTAGAAAGTCTTCAATTCATTGGAAAAAGAGAAGAGACCTCGCCTTTCATCTTCAACGGTGCAGGCTAACGCCTCGAATGGTGGCAACTTCTCCACTCAATAACCTTCTCTGAAAACTGGAGATACCGCTCACATGTCTCACTTAAAGAACAGAACATCTAAGGAATTCAACCGCACTACTGGCCATTCGGATCATGAACTTATTCATATATCTATATCTATATCTATATTTATATCTATATCTGTATCTATATCTATATCTGTATCTATATCTATATCTATATCTATATCTATATCTATATCTATATCTATATCTATATCTATATCTATATCTATATCTAT